>VZTD01004006.1:571454-591455 GCA_013397725.1 Rhagologus leucostigma | reverse complement strand
AATCCCGAGAGCCGGTGCGAACGTTTCCAGCTTTTCGGCTTTAAAAGTTGTGTTCGCGTGGAATTGCTGGAAATCCGCAAATCGCTCCTTCTGGTTTTTTGTTTTGTTTTGTTTTGTTTTTACCGCTGCTGAAGTTTTTGCATCCTCGCTGGGTGAGGTACCTGACTTCTTATCAGCGGGAAAAAGTTTAGCGGAGGGAAATNGGGACAGGGTAGCGAAGCTGCTGCCGGGGGCGCTGCCCCCACCTCCCCCTGACGCCTCTCTGCTCTCTCTGCCCCGCAGTACGACGAGCTGCCCCACTACGGCGGCATGGAGGGGGTGGGCATCCCCACCACCATGTACGGGGACCCCCACGGCGCCCGCCCCATGCAGCCCGTCCACCACCTGAACCACGGGCCGCCGCTCCACTCGCACCAGTACCCGCACGCCGCCCACGCCAACGCCATGCCCCCCGCCATGGGCGCCTCCGTCAACGACGCCCTCAAGAGAGATAAAGATGCCATCTACGGGTAGGTGCCGCGCAGGGCTCCGCGCAACCTGCGCGGGATGGAGCGGGGGGTAGTGCGGGCTGCGCGGGGAGGGGAAGGGCGGGATGGGGAGCGCTGCGCTGAAAAGGGCCGAGTTCTTAATTTTGCGTCGTTTTTTTTTTAGGAGGCGAGGGGGAGAGGGGGAGAGGGTTGGGGTCCCCCTGGCACGGGGAGCCGCGTGGGCTCGGGTAAAAATGAGCTTGCTGGAGGGGTGGCAGGCATCACCGCGGGAGGAGGAGGAAAGTAGTATTCCCAGGGCACAACGTGCGCCGGGTGGTAAATCTCCGCCCGGAGTTTTGGAGCAGGGAGAGTTTGGAGAGCTTTGCCCAACTTTCCACCTTGTTCGTCTTTCCTTGCGCTAAGAAGGAGAGAACTCAAGAGCTGCTTCTCTCAATTCTTTAAATTTCTAAATTTTCTTTTAATTTTCTTTTTTTAAAAAACCTTTTACCCGACAGCATTGGATGTTTCTCAGTGTGGCAACTTGTAAAGCAGTTTCTAGGCCGTTGCGATGGGAGCTGACGGGGTTACGTTGGGCGCAGATGCTGTTAAAATGTATCTGCCCAGCTGGAGTTTGAAGGGAAGTTTAAGAGCCTTTAAAAATCACTCTCAGGGCAGTGAGGAGAAGGGGGAGGAAAATAAAATTCACGGAGTTCGGTTTCTTTATCGGTTTATCAGAAATCTGAAGGGTTGGTTAAAACTCGGTGGTGTACAGTGCCCAGAAGGAAAAAAAAAAGTATTAGGCCCTGGGAGAAAAAAAATGAACTCCCTGTTATAAATATACATATATATACGTGCGTGTGCGCCCACGCTTATTTATTTATTTAAATTATTAAACGGGCGAGGGAACCAGATGCACACGCTGCCTTTCTCCCGGGGAGGCTTTCCAAGCTGGGATTGCCCAGGAGCACCTGGTTCCCCCCGCGGGTCGGCGGCTGCGGAACCCCGGGGGGCAGAGGGCCGGGCAGGCCGCGGGGAGGCAGCCCGGCTTGGCCAGCGCCTGCCAGTGGGTCGGAGCTGTGTTGGGTGGATTTAAGGTCTTTTTCTTCTTCTTTTTTTTTTTTTCATTTGGATGGGGATTGTTTCTTTTTCTGTTTTTCTGTTGGCTTGGGTTTGTTTTTTTCCCCTTTCACTCTCAGCAAGTGCTCCAGCCGAAAACGGGAATTAAAAGCGTGAAAGGCAGAAGTGTATGTCCAGGGATTTTAATTTTTTCATTTTTTTTCCTAAAGACAAGGAAAGTTAATTCAAAATGGCTGCTGGAGCAGGCTTGGGTTTTATGGGTTTTATTCTTGGCTTGTCCTAAGGTTGTATTAACCATATCTGCGGCCAGACAGTGCCGAAAGGCCAGGGGGATGCCGGGCTGCCGGCCGGCTGGCTGTGGGAAGGGGCCGGGACGCTGCGGGAGGCGGCGGGGGGTGCCGGAGCCCCCTCTGTGGGTGCCCCCTTCCCCATGCACGCTGCTGTGGGACTAACTATTGTTGTGTTTGGGGTTTTTTTTTGTTTCGTTATGATATTTTCCCCCCCTCTGTGTGTGTGACTATTGTATTTTCTTTCAGACACCCCCTGTTCCCTCTTTTAGCACTGATTTTTGAGAAATGTGAATTAGCTACATGCACACCCAGGGAGCCCGGGGTAGCGGGAGGCGATGTTTGCTCCTCTGAGTCTTTCAATGAAGACATAGCAGTGTTCGCCAAACAGGTCAGCAAAACCGGGTTGAAAACAGTAAAAGAAAAAAAAAAAGAGGGAAAAAAAATCGTATCGAGAAAAACAAGTCTCTGTTGAGATAAAGATGCGCGTTTCCCCCTCCCCCCTCTCTTACTGAAAATGGCAAAAAAAAAACCAAAACAAAAAACCCCAAAACCCCAACCAAAACAAAACATGAACAAAAAATCAGGAAATCTCGGCATTTACTACCCCCCTTAAAAAATGGATAAAGTGGAGCAGTCTGTGCCTGGCCGGGAGTTTCGCTGCACGGCTCTCGGGAGCTGGGACGGGCTCTGCCGAAGAAGCTCCATAGGTATTTTTCAGTGTATTTGATTCACTTGCTCAAGTGTTTGGCTGATGTACTAAATCCAGCAGTCAGGGCTTTGCACGGAAGGTTACATAATGGACCCGACAGTGTAATGAAGCAAGAAATAATAACGTCTGCTTTTTCTGCTTCCATATTTCAAATCATTTTTATTATTATTTTTTTCCCCCTTTCCTCCACTTTCTTACATTTAGATCCGAGCAGAGAAACCCCTCTTTTCCTCTAATCCTGAACTGGATAACTTGGTAAGAGTTAACACTTCTTCCTTCCCCCAGCCCCACTCTCCCTTCCCTTCTCATTTATTTATTATTTTTTATAAACGTCTGTGTCATCTGGAGAGGTGGTTTGGTGGTGCTAAATTGAAAATTTCTCATGTGGATTTTTAAAAATTGTTACGATGGTGATTTTTATATTTACAAGTAAATATGGTGTGGTAATTGCTTGGAAGTAAAAAATCCCATAAGGATATACATAAAGGAAAACCCCATCCAAAGAGGAGCTGGCGGGCTTGATGGTGAGCTTGCCTGCCCAAGAGGAGCGTGGATTTATCCGTGCTGTAACCAGCCCCTCCACATACCTTTTAAGCAGCTCGATGGGAAACACAGAGGATTACAATGGCTGGAGATGCACCAGTGGCAAATTCACTGAAAATGAGGTCGTTTTTCTCTTTCTTTCCTTCCCCTGTTAAGGATAAATATTTTGCCTCCACTGTAGGAGTCCTGCTCCTGCTTTCACAAAGCAAGGAGCCAGTGATGGTGTTTAGAGGGTTGTTTTTTTTTTTAAGAAATGTTTATGATCCGTATAATTCAGTTGCTTCGTTGCAATAGGGATTTTTTTTTTGTTAACTCTAGATCGCTTCTCGTTAAACAGTGCACAAAGCCACCGCTATTAAGTTTTAGTGTTATTGCCATAAATCAAAACAACTTTTTATTTACTACTAGAGAAAAGTCAAGCTACAAAGTGCGGCCGGGGTGGCTGTGGGAAATATCCCCAAATCCAGGAATGAGATTAATGCTCATGTTGTTTGTGTCTTTGCAGATGATTCAAGCCATACAAGTATTAAGGTTTCATCTGTTGGAATTAGAGAAGGTAATTTTTGTCTCGCTCTCTCTCTCCCTCTCTCTCTACCTCCCCCCGCCTTTCTTCCTCCTCCGTTTCAGTACTGCTGAAGTTCAGGCTTCTGGTAAATTTGCATAAATGTCTTTCTTTCTGGTAATTAGTGTCAAGACCAATCTTGGCGTCCATTTCTCTTCGCAGTTTAATTACAATTTCAGCCTCTAAAACTGAGCTCTCGAACGCCCAGGCCTTGTGTTCATTGTAATACTTTGCTGGCTTTGTATAAATAGTTGCAGTTCTGTGGTGCCGCAGATGAGACTCCGAATGGTTAGTTCAGTCAAGCCCCTGAAATTGTGATTAAAAAAAAGTAGATATTGTTTTTTCTTGGTGATGGTGAGGAAGAGACTTCGGTTGCAGTTAGTTAGAAGGGGGGGAATTTTTTTTTTTTTAAGAGCCATCTGCAGGTCAGGCTCAGGGCGCGGATTGTCCTGTAACATTTTGCAGAGACAAAGCAGAGTTGATAGTTCTGTCTGTCTCTTGTTCCTGGGAATATTGTACACCTCTGAGCAGAAGAAAGAGATTGCAGCCTAAACTCAGGATTTTTTTGTTGTCTATTTTAGAAATCTTAGAAGGGAGAATGCTAATTTCTAAGCAGGCAGTGTCATCCGAGCTCACGTTAAATTGGAAGTGCGCTCTGGGTTTCCTGAGGATTTTTTACATGTCATTGATAGCTGGCCTAGAAGAGAATTCCCTTTCTCCTAAAAATAAACATTTTGAGAGGTTTTTAAATAGCTGAAAAGTTTCTCGTGAGCCTCAGTCACTTTATCTAACCATAACTGTCAGGTTGTTCTCGCTCTACCGAAATGTGTTAAAATCTGCCCATTAATAAAGTCTACTCAGGTACAAGTCTATCAGAGCAACTGAGGATTTCAGGGCATGGATGCCTATAATGTATTTCAGCCCAGTGCATCGGGATTTTTTTTTTTTAATCCTTTTTTCTGTCCTCATACCCCTTTGGAAAGGGTTTATGATGAAATAACTGGATGAAATTAAATAGTTTACCTTAAATGTCACCCATGCAGGTCACCTCTCTAATGGCCACAGCTCCGGGAGCAGATGAATTTAACACGGGTGTTGAATATGTTGTAGGCTGTGAATCATCTTGTCACTGTCAATTTTCTGGGATATCTCTATTTTGCGAGAAAAGAAAGTTATTCCTAATTCTGGATGCGTCTAGAGGTCTCAGGGGGATAATTGCAGTGTGTTTCCCCTATTTAGGACTTTTGATGTCACCGGGGCAAAGGGGGGAGACTGGTTGCACTTGTCAATTTTACTTATGTATTCCTGATTCTATTTTCTTCCTTTTTTTCCTGTCTCTTTTTTCTTTTTTCTTTTTTCCTTTTTCTTTTTTCCTTTTTCTTTTTTTTTTTTAACCTCTGTCATAATGTAGGTACACGAATTATGTGACAATTTCTGCCACCGGTATATTAGCTGTTTGAAAGGAAAAATGCCTATCGATTTGGTCATAGACGATAGAGAGGGTGGATCAAAATCGGACAGTGAAGACATAACAAGATCAGCAAATCTAACGGATCAGGTATGATCTCGCCAATGTCGCACACGCTAAAATTTGTATGCAGATCGCTTGCTGGGTCACTACGCCTCCTTTTATTATTTGCATATGATTAAGTCCCCTTTAGATAAATTTCCATCGAAATGAAAATTTTTGAATAATGTGGCTATTATTGCTTCATTAAGGCTTGCTCCCGGATTCGACCTGGCGAGATGAGCTTGTAAAAGCATTGCCTGCAAACTCGACCTGTTTCTTGTCGCTTTTAATTTTTGTCTTTATTTTATTTACCCTTTCCAATAATAGAAGTGGTATCTGTGAATCACTGGCTTCTTGGTAGCTTAGAGAAGGAAGGGCTGGAGTAGTTGACCAAAATAATAATAAAATCCAAGATAGGTGGTCTGGAGAAGACAGAGAGGGTTTGAAATCTAGCAAATACTGGCTATTTTCTTCCCGTCTCTACGGTTCATTAGTCCGTCTTGTCAGTTTTCCTTGGCCGAACGCTTTTAGACTTGAGTGAACATTGCTTTGTGCACGCCTGCCTGCTGCAAACGCGCCCATTTTATTTTACTTAATAGAAAAAAAGGAGGAGAAAATAAAATGGGATTCAGGTTTTAAATGCTTTTCCTTGATCTTTGAAGTTTTCAAGCCCTCTCTTTAAGAAATAAATATACTCAAAGCCAAAACCAAGCCAGCAAAGCCTTGCGTGGCTGTGACGATTGTCCAGGTTTTGTTTGGGATGGTTCAGACCTTTAATGTCGGCTGCAGCCGGGTGGGAAATGCGAGTGAGCTGAGTGGGGAGAGCTGGCTGTCCCCTCTCCCTTCCCTCCTCCTTCCACTGGGTGCAGACTGGGATCCTTGCCTTTTCATGGGAGCGTTTGGGGCTAATGCAGGAGGTGCCCAGATCTAAATTAAGCTCCTGGATGATGGTAGTGACTGAGATTTGGCTTTTATTCGAGTTGGGTGAAATGGTGGGGTTTTCGCGGTCCGTTTGCTTGCTCTGAACCGAGGGGTAGCAGCGCTTTGCCTGTAAGAGAGGGGACCTCAAGCACACACACAAAAAATAAATCCCTGGTTAAACCCCCCAAGTTATTTCTTCTTAATGATCAGCTACTTAGATAGAGTGTTAGGAGTGATCTGCTCGTGACTCTGGAGGTTTCCTTTTGTTCAAGCAAGGCGCAGCCAAGCAGACAGGGGTTTCCTTAGCTGCTTTGCTGTTACCACTGTCGCTGTCAACTGGGAGTTATTTTATAGATCATTGACATGAAGGTGCGTTGCATTGCAGTGTGGGCAGTATCTGAAATATTTTCTCCTATCTGCCAAAGTCTATCGGGTAGTGTCGTGACAGGGGAGGCAGGCTTGAAGGAAGGCATGAACTTGTAAAAAGGGGTTTATGTGCACATAGGTAGGTTGTTTTGAAGGGATTTTTTTTTTCCACCCAGTTTTGCTGTGCAGGAGAAAAGCTTGGCAGAGTGGGTGCAGGGTGGTGCGGCAGAGGAGGTACCCGGGGCTGGCGAGGATGCTCCGGGGAGCCGCCGGCTCCGTGAAGCGCCTTAGAGCGAGGGAAACCCTCCAGCCAGGGTCTAGCTGAGGGAAGCTCGGCTCGCTGCTGTTGAATAAAAATTGTAATCCAACAAGTCTAACTAGAAAATGGGTTTCTAAAAGCTCTGGAGTGCTGGGTACATAAAGCTATTTGAGCAAATTACAAGAATCGCTCAGGGGCACGAATGAAATCAACACTTTAATTGCCTCCAAAATGAAGATTTATACCCCATTTTCCCAACGAATCATTATTTTATTAAAGTGAAAGCTAAAGAAATGAAGCTACAGTTTTGGGGTTGTCAGGGGTCGGTGTGTTTCTCCACCACCCCGCGCCCCCCTTTTTGTCGCCCGGAGCGCGGACATTGCCCTCCCGGCGCCGTCCCCTCTCCCGCTGCGCGGGCCGGCCGCGCTGGGCCGCGGGGCTGGGCCCCGGCACCCCCGGCTTGTGCGAGCGCTGCCCCAGCCGCGCCCCAGGGCGCTCCGGCTCCGCTCCGGGCAGCGGGGCCCGCAGCTCTGCACCTACCCGTCCGCACCCGCGGAGCTGCGCGGGGAGGGGGGCCTCGCTTTCCACTTTGAAGGGAAAAGGTGCAAAAATGCGCTTTTCCACCCCCATCCCCCCCAGGCGATGAGGCGGCGGATCAAGCCCACGGAGACCGGGCGGGCGGCGCGGGGGTTGCGCGGGGGGGTTTACCGGGGGATGCGCAGTCTCCGGCGCCCTCCGGTAAACTCCGGTGCCAAGCCCGGCCCCGGCGCGGCCGGCAGTATCGGGGCCCTAATGGTTCAATAATAAGGTGTTGAGTGCTGGTCGCCGGGGCGGCTAATTAGGATGTGACTGCGCAGGGCGCGTTTATGGCTGCGCGGCCCTGGGATGCGCGGGCGCTCAGGGCCGGGCAGTGGGAGCGAGGGGCTGGCTCCGGGCGTGGGGCCCCCCGCCTGCCCACGGCTCTGTTGGGAGAGTAGTAAAAGAGTAAGTATGTAAAAGCTTTTATTATGGATTTAATTACATTTTCTTATATTGTGGTAGTAAAGGTTACAGTTAACAGGGTGTTTTTTTCTTTTAACTTATTGGTTTCCCTTATTTATTCTTTCCCTATAGGCCCCTCAAAGCCAGTGCCTTTAAGTCCCCCTGGTTAATAGAAAGCAATGACACTAATGCTAGATTTTGCAAAGTAAAGCCCTATAACACAAACCATTGTTCAGTGATTTAACCAGCTCAGTGGCACTAGGTCACTAAAATAGCATCCTTCTCCCACGGGCTCGACCTCGCTGCCTGCAAGGGTGAGACCTGCGGAGCTGGTGTTTACCGTCACGGCTCCACAAGTACAAGGCAGGACTTTGGGCTTTTTGCTGGGGATAGTTGAACTTAAAATCATCCAGACCCTGGGACTTTAAAAAACCTGGCTGAAGAATTGTCACCATCCTCAAAAGTTTCAAAATAAACCTTTTTTAATCATTAGCTTTTCAAACATTTGCATGTTTAAATTTTCAAATGTTTGTCAGAGCCCGGAAAGATTTAGAACACAGCTGTTGTGTGATGTGTCTGGGAAAACTCCTTCTGCTAAAAAAAAATGCCCAAAGACTGCCTGTATTCAGACAGCAGAAATTCAGTTTCGTAGGTAATCCTCAACTGTTACCGTGGGGCTGTTTTCTTGAAGCTGCATCACCTGGGCACCCAGGTGCTCTAGTCTGAAGTGTAAAATTCTCCTACAAGAGCATGTCTACAGAAAGCCTTTAGTAAGTCCTTTAAGAAAAACGTGGTACAAAGTACCCACCACATCTGAATACAGTGCATTAGCTGTGTAAGATAGATTTTATAGGGGCAAACCAGTATTTTTCTTACTGAAAAGAAACTTGTTGAGCCCATCCACATACATGTCAAGTATCATTGCTTGACAAAAATTACAATTTAATAATGCACAAGCCAATTACAGATGCAGAAACTTTTAAAGGCAAATCGGCAAAGAGCCAAATTCCTATAGGAACTATGAGGGAAATGATCAAAAAATGAACATGAAATAAGACTTCCTGCAAGAAGGTCCATAATTCAACATTATTTGACTCCACTGTCACGGAAATTGTTGAAGGATAGTAAACCGATACTGGAGTCTCAGTCATTTTTGTTACAGTCTTAAATGTTTGCAACTGTGGCGTTTTAGATGGCCCTTCTTGGGTGATAATATATCACGTATATACACACGTATATAATAAAGCAACACCTCTATTTATGTTGCAATAGATTTTATTTTAATGTGTGCAGTTGCAGAGTTGCTCTAACAAAAATGCGAATAGACAGCAGCTTTTTTTTTTAATGGAAAAATTACTTAAAATATATTCTTTACGAAGAAAGAATCATAAACTGGAATCCAATATAAAGCATAGCTGAAGGTGTTAGAGTTGTTCAGGGCATCAACCAGTTACGACTAGACTTAACTTTCCCAAATTCTCAAATATATTAGCTATACCTTGTAGCCAATACAAAAATAATGCCTTAGGGAAAAAATTGCTGAGAAATACTGTTTTACTTCGGGACTTCTTCACAGGTACTTTCAAACCATGTATGGTTTTAAAGAGGAGAGCTAAGAATATTGCTGCCTTTAGGATATGTGCTCCCGTACTGGAGGAACAGACATCAAAATAATAGATGTGGTGCAGAGGGTGCAAGGTAGAATTTGTTTCTGCATAATAAAAGAGTTACAGTGGAGTAGGACTCTGGGGAGGACCAATAAAATAAAGTTTAAAAGACTCAAAATTTAATTTTCTTCCTCTGACTTTGTCACTTTGAGCCAGCGAATCCTTTTTTTGTTTGTTTTTGAGTAATTTTTATTATTTTTGCTGTGATATTTAGAAGCTGTTACCATGCCCCAGTTTGGCAGGCTATTTAATGTGAAGATAGGATATGTTAATTTCTGTTCTGGATATGTTTTCTCTGATACACTGTGGCTGAAATTGTATTAGCAAAATAAGATTTTCTTTGCTCTCCATTTCTTTAAGTGAGTATATACATTGTTGAGTAGACATAAGATTGAATACATTTTCTTTAGTTTATGATTTCAATTCATGAATCTTTGAGGTTCTTTTTTATTTTTTAATCATTCAAGAGCCCAAAAGCGGCCATCCTTACAGCTGGGTGTAAGATTTGCTGCCTTCCTTAAGTTGCATGCTCAGGCCTAATTTCCATGTTAAGTTTTCCAAACTGAAGTTAGCTCTTGTTTCAAAGCATAGTTTAATTCCCAGATTTTTTGGGAATTCTTTTCGGCATCAGACCTGACAGAGCTGAGTTTAAACCCCAGTTAACCTCAGAATTGATCCTAAACATTTGCGAGTGTATCCCAAGGCATTCCTGTAAGCCAGAGCTCCCTGTGTCTGCGTTAGGGACCATAGATTGTTATTTTGGAGCAACTTGGAGGCTTGAAAGTTATGAAAAAATGAGTTTTACCTTAAGTTTAACCTTTATGGCTGAGGGTTTGAGTCTTCCATGGCTGCTGGTCCACAGGTAACAATAAAGGTAATGGGCTCTGCACATGGAAGGGTTACTGCAGTCCCGCGTGGGCAGTGTTAGACCTTAAAAAAATCAGATTATATCGCACTCAATCAAAATGAATAAGTGTACGTCGTGCTGATAAATACTATTTTAAAAAGCAGTGAAAATCTGGCACAGTTTCTTTAAATTAGGGAATTTTTCTTTTGTTTTGTTTTGCATTTCTGTGTTTGGGGATTTTTGGTCATGTGAGCATGCAGTTAGGATCTATCTTGTGTAATCTAAACAAGTTTAAGAAAATAAAGAGGAGAGTTGTTTCTGGTCAGGAACATTTTTGAAGGTTTCTGGAATTGCTTGCTGATGATGGTTGTGTGAGAGAAGGAGAGACCGGGGTGCGCTGCAGTGTCACCTCATGTCCTTGGTGTATTACCTTCTTCTCCACACGCTCTGTTTCTCAGAGCAGGCTTTGACTTAAACAGCAAATTTGGAATAATTAGTGGTTATATTTTTAATTTTTCCTGCAGTTGCAGCAATATTTGGAGAGGGTAGCTCTAAGAGAGCACACGTTTTGTGTTTGGACTTATTTGTGTGTGTTTCCACCCCTGATTAATGGCTCCGTGTCTAACCCACTGCCGATACTCTGTAATGCGTCTTAAATACAACTTGTCGGCAGTTGCTTCAGCTCTTTTTTGGCCTGCTTAGTGTGGTTGCCTTTTCACTTTCACTACCTTCAAAAGGCAAAAGTAAGAGATGTAACCTGGAGCGTAGGCGAGAGCAGAGTCCCATCAGGCCAGTGTCGTCAGGATTCCTTTTTTTAATTTAGCTGAGATCCCTGGAAAGCTTCAGTCCTTCGGCGGTGGGGGCTTGGTTTTTGTTAGCGAGAAGGCTGCTGGCACAGGGGAACCCCATCGCCCCTGTGAGCTCAACTCCTTGAGTTGCCTCACTGGTTGCTGCCGTTGTGGGGTCATTTATTTATTTTTGGGGGTATATATCCAAGAGGTGAAGAATGACATGGAGATTTCAGGCTTACGTGAGTCATTGTGCATACGAAAGCAATAACGCAGGCAGCAAGTGGTTTCTGGGAGTTATCAGATTTTGGAAAAGGGAATTTGAGATTCTGGGGAAATGCTGAAAATTTAAATGTTGGTGGGGTGAATTTAAAAAAAAACCCTAAGTTTGTCCTATAGGCAAAGGATCTGTTTACAATTTAAAAAACAAAAGAGATTTAAGAGTTATAGTACCGAGACTGCCATTCTCTCACGAACTTGCAGGGCATACAGAAGGTAGGATGGATTTTTGCCCAAATTTGGCCTCTTTTGTTTACAACAGGATGGACTGCTGAAAATCATGGTGTCTTCTTGTTTTGCAAATGGTTTTTATTTTGCAAGCATCTTCAAATCCAGGCCAGGCACCCCATTGAAGAAATGTTTCCTCCCTGCCCCCGTCAGAGGTTATACGTAAGTCATCCATGAGTTTTGGGATCAATAAAGGAATAACTGTGAAAGGCAATGGCCCAAAACACACGGGGAGTGGGATGAGTTGATCTAATGTTCCCTGCCTGGCCTCAAAACTTGATGAATCTCTGGGTTTGTCCACATAAGGACAATGTTCCCTGCCTGGCCTCAAAATTCGCTGAATCTCTGGGTTTGTCCACACAAGGACACTCAGGAGAGGTAAGACAAATTGACTGGGTGTAAAATTAAAGTGCATTAGTTAAAGTGCATTGCACTATTGTGTGGATGCTCTCATTCAGAAGTAAAGTGGCCTTAGTTCACTTTAGCCTAATCCCCTTTGGAGTAGGCCACTTTTCTTTTGAATGAGAACATCCACATTAACTTTTAGTTAATTCGTCTTTCCCGAGCATCCTGGCGGCCTCGTGCCTGCTGCTCTGGAGAGGTTCAGCCGGCCGGGCGCTGGCTCCCCACGAGCTTTAGGTAAGCTTTTCATTAGGCATATTTCATCTCCACAGCAGCACTAAACCGCTGGCGCCCGTCATCGCCCCAACCGGGGCTCTGCATCCTCCTCTCCTCCTGCTCCTGCAGCTCAAGAGCGATATTGTTTTTAATGCTGCCTGGGAAAAAAATTGGAAAGTTTTAGATGGCAGGGATTTGGGGAAGGATCTGGCCAAGGTGGCAGGGACAAAGGCTCAGCCAGGCTGTGAGGCAGGGGGAGAGCTGCCTGCACTCTGTCCAGGGGGCAGTGGTTTGGGCATTCTTTTTCCCAGGTGAATTTGGCATCTGGCTGCTCCTGGTATCAGTCCTCCTCCCAATAGTCTGAGCATTTTATTTTGCGATGGTGGGATCCTGACATGCTCCCTGCATAGATACTTTCTTCCCTGTCCACTGCTAAGTCATTTTTTAAAGACAGTGAGGAAATCTAGATTAATTTTTTTCAGCTGATATTTTCAATAAGAAAGCCAAGATTGAATATTAGCCTCTAGGAGAGCTAATTTACCTGGTGGAAAAAAATAAAGGTAAGATAGTTTTGGAGCTGTTTTATGTTCTTGCTTGAAGTTCACTGAGCCTGAGTTTGTGTTAGAGATATTTTCAGGTGTCTTCTAGAGCTTATAAGTAACCTATTTATTTACTTTTTACTGACTCGGCCATGTGTGCATATGCTGTGCCATGTCACATGCTTGCCATTGCCCCTTTCATTCATAATAAAATTTACAAGGCTTCTTGCATTAGTAAGCAATTTGCTATTGGAGCCTTTCCTAGAAATACAGAATTCTATTTCACCGAAGTATTGTGTTTCCTCTTCAATCAGTAGTGAGGTGAGCTATTTTGTCAAGGACTCTCCAGGCATCTATATTATATTCCCACTTGGGCAGATGATCTCTAAAACTGCATTACCTACTTCTTCATCCTGAAGAGCCATTGCAGTAAATTAAAATTCTCTTATTAGCATCACCAGGCTTTGAATTTGGCCAGTTATTTGTTTGCAGCTTGGCCTTTTCTTTTTCTTCTGTTTTTTGTTTGTTTGGGTTTTTTTAATATAAAGCAAATATGCACCCAGACTTTCTTTGCTGAAGTAAACTGGCCAACAATAAGAGGGATAATTCTTTATTTGCTTAAAAGAACTGCCTGTTTTAACTTCAGGAATACTGACCCAGAGTAAAGCAACAGCTGATGCCATCACAGGCAGTGTACTGTATTCAAACAGCTGTACAAAATGCAAAGCTGCAGTATTAATCCTTCCATTCACAGTTTATTTAAGTTTTTCAAGCTTCTCTCATATGGGCATGGCATCAATGCCTAATTATGTCTCCATTAGGGTTACTGGGCCCTTAATACAGAAAATTATTGTATTTAAACTTTGGAAAGCTGCATCGATGTAATGTAAGATTCTTGCAGCTGGCACACGTTCAGGGAAGGCAAACTTTACCTCGTAATTTTCTTTTCATTCATTTGGCCTTTAGGTTTTGTTCCAGAGGTTAGACCATTGCCTGTGTTTTTAACACTGCCTTTAAATAATTCCATTTAAGTCTGTGTAGCTCTCAGGAGAAGGGAGAGTAAGAGCAGAATAAAGACCCCGTGGCTTTGTCAGGGTGCAGGGCTACAAGTGTCTGTGCAAATAGAAATGGTAGAGCTGATTGTGTTGTGGGTGTTTTGCCCTGCACTGAACCTGGGCCAGGTCTGTCAGCGCAAGCTGGATTTGATCTGTGGACATTAAAGTCTTGACCCCTGGCAGAGCTGGTGCTACCTATTGCGTTGAGGTGGGGTGTGCAGGGATACCTCTGGCCTCAGCTGAGATATCACCTGCTTGCTGATGCTCAGCAGTAACCCGAGGCGTGTGCTCTCACATGGGGGTCAGTGGCTGCTTGCCGATATTTGGATTTGGATTAATCTGGTGAGCTAAGTAGTAACCGTGGCCAATCCCTTGCTAGAAACCTTGGGAGGACACAAATACTGTAGACTCAGTAGGTGGCACTTTGGTTTTAGGCTTCAGCCAGTGTGGGGGACTCTTCTTCTTCTTGGGGTGCAGTCACAGAGGTGCTTTGGCCTCCGAGCTCCTCCACTCACACCTGCATCATGGAGTTACCTTGCGTAGGTAGAGTTGGCAAAATTTTTAGATCAGAGAAGTGTCCCAGTGGGTTGTGATTTATAAATTTTCTCTTGTGTACTGTTGTGCAGCGTTATGGGAGAGTAGTGTCACTGCTCTGTTTTGGTGATGGGTACAGCCGTGTCACCAGAAGGTCATTTGAAGTCACAGCTTTGCTCTCCCCTTTGCTCGTGTTCACACAGGCATTTTGGGCAGCACTTGACACGGGCAGGGGCTCCATAGGTGAGTGGCACCGCTGGGCATCACCGTGACAGGAGGGTGTCAGGAGAGGGAGAGAAGCCTTTCAAGCACATGTGCGAGTCGGTGGCAGGCAGCTTCCCGTTGTTTCCCAATCTTTATAGGGATGCTTGGGGAGAGGGTCCCTGTGTTTGCATGGATACTTGGGATGAGATGCTCATGCACACTGGTGGCAGCTTGGGCACTATGCTCGAGCCAGTCCCTCGTTTACCCCTCTCTGCCTGGAGGACTTTGCAGCTGTGCTACCCCTGGAGGCTCCTGTCCCTCCTCCCTGTTGTGCAACCAGTTTTACTGGTGGGGCTTCCACCTACAATGGGAGCATCGTGCTTTCCCCATGTCTCTGAGCCCTGTGGCAGTGTTTCGTGGCACAGCTATTTAGAAAAAGCAGGGTATGTACAGACGTGTCTTGCTACATTCGTCTAACTCCTGTGGGGGATCTCTTTCATTAGTGCTTTCCTTAAAGCCAGAGTGGTGGTATGCACATGACTAGTACGTGCAGGGAGGATTAATTTTGTTCTTAAATGCACATGTGTACGTCGAGCTGATTTTTGGTCCTCAGGGACAAGTGTTTGAGAGATCCTTTGGGTGAGAGGTGATACAGCGATGATGGAGGGGCAGGAGTGGGGAATGCTGCTCTGCTGACAGCGTGAGGCAGGAGGGGAGATGCAGATTCTCTTCCCAGGTCTGTTGCTGAGGTTCTGGAGGGAGACGATTAGGTGCTTGTGAGGCGAGATTTTCTACTTCTCCTTTTCCCTTATCATCAGGTAGGGTTGATATCTTAATTTATATGTCATCTAGTGATAGCAAGGTGTATATATAGAAGATATTTAAGAATAAGCTGTGATATATTATAGTAATTATTTCACTCTGTGGATAATTTGAAGAAAATGTTGCAAAGAAAGCCAAATGTTTCTGTTTGGTGTCACAGAAAGCACTATGCTGAATTGGAAGGCTGATGGTAAACATTGCTTTTGGTGGCTTTATGCTTTGGTTTTGGCCTCTTCTGCTATTTTCTACTTAATTAGCATTTCTAAAAAGTATTTAAAGGAGAAAGGGGATAAACTGAAACTCTGGATGGAGTAGGTAGCAGTGCTGCTGGTAACTTCTGCAGAAGGAGCAGAGCTGTGGGGTTGACTGGAAACATTTGAGGTGGTGGCTAGTCTGCCTGTCCCAAGGCACGGATCTGTGTGGGGCCATGCCATGAGCCCTATGCTGCTACAAGCACCACTGGGTACTCCAAAAGCTCCCTGGGAGGTGCAGTGGGACCATACAGACCTCTCAGCCCAACATTTTTGGGTGACTCTGGCAGCTATCTGTGCTTCCAAGCCACCCATCAATGGTGGAGGCGTCAGGGAGCCACGGCCACCTCAGCGTGGCAAACCACCCTGGAGCTCACCAGCCTCTGGCTCCCGCAGCCGGGGCTCGGTGTGTTTTGTGGCCACTGGCTCGCTGGCATGTGGCTTGCAGAGCCAAGCTGTGCAGCCGCTTCTGCCTCGCTGCAGATTTGGCTTGTTGTGAAATGGTAGAAAGTGGACGAGCTGCTCTGCGGAAGGGTTTGGCCATGAGCGCTGGAAAATGTGAATCATGGGGATTCCAGTTTTAAGCCTTCTGAAGATAACGGGCAGCACGTACTGGAGTGCGTGACTTGCAGAGGGCCTTAAAAAACAAGGCGGTGCCCTCAAGATTAAGCAAACGTTTTATAATTAGGAACACATTTTATACCCAACACAGGCTTTTCAGGTATCACATCCATCCAGACAGAAAGGTGTAGCTGGAGCAAAGCTAATTATACTGCAATTTCATTTTGGTGTTGAACAACAATGCAAGGCGAGCGGGCTCTTGAATCCTGCTAACAATGTGCCGTAATCAAAATACGCTGACTCCAAATGGTGTCTGTTGTCAGTTAGCTAAAGAAACCATTTGATAGTTGTGACACAAGCTGAGGGTTTTTGCCTGCAATTGAGCTGGAATGAAGCATGGCTGTTGCAGAGCAAAGGCTGTGCTTGTGCTTTCCCTCCCCAAAAAGCCCCACTTTGGCCAATGGGATGTTGGAAGTCAGAGCCTGCATTTAAGTAATGCAAAAAAATTTGCAGCGGGGGCCCCAATGGGTTGATTTTTATCTTCCCAAAAGATACCATCCCTAAAATTCTGTAAGGGAAATGCTTAGAGATGTAGGTTTTGCTGTAAGTAAACCTTTGCTGTTTGTCTGAGTCCAGATATTCAGGGTGAAGTGCACATCTCTCCACAGCATTGACTCCCGCTGAGGCTGC
This sequence comes from Rhagologus leucostigma, assembly GCA_013397725.1. NCBI lineage: Eukaryota > Metazoa > Chordata > Aves > Passeriformes > Rhagologus > Rhagologus leucostigma. Next base: position 574,687 of record VZTD01004006.1, on the reverse strand, counting down.
CTGCTGGAACCCTGGTGTGACAGAAGGGAGAGAGTGGGAGAAGTTGAGGTTGAGGTCTCCCTCCTGCCCGAGTCTGTCTGGGTAGGTCAGTTTTGGGACCTCAACCAGTCATCTGACAGCCTGTGCTGTCTCATTTGTACCTGACCATCTGGCAGATCCCCTTCTAAATGACTTTTAACACATAAATGCAGTAAAGGGAAGGGATGGCAGGCTCTCATTTTCAGGCTAAGTGGCGAGATGTTTTTCCTGTTTACACCTTTGGAGGAATCATTACATGAAATATTGAACAGGAAACTCTTATTTGTCTCTGAAGGCCTTTTTCCTGGTCTAGAAAGATGTGGAAAAATCTCCAGTCTTACTAAATTTAGTAGGAGCCAAGGAGAACTAATGCACCTCAGGAACTTGCACACCAGGTTTCTGGATGTCGCGGTGTTGTTTGGGGCTGACTTTGTGCACGTTTCTGCATGATATTTAAACTTAAAAAAAAAGAAAAAAAAAAATCTATGTGGAGCAGTGATTTTTATCTCCTGACTGCAAAGCTGTGTTTCCTTGTGTCAGAAAAGGGCCAGGGATTAATGCTATCTAGTGATACGTCTCTTATCAAAGGGAGGAGACAGGTTTACAATGCGGGGTTGCTCTAAATAGAAAGTACTAGTCAATGTTTGTTGTGTGAGAGACAAAAACCCTGCATCACCATCAGCTGGCTCAGTTAACCTGGCTGAGCAGGCAGTGTTTACTGTTGAGCTGAGATTTAAAAAAAAAAAAGGAATGGAATAAAGTCAGTCAAATTTTAAGGCCCACTGTGATTGAGGCTGTTGCAGTTTAGGTGTCCATCAAGGCTACGATGTGCAGCAACCTCCACTGCAAGAAGCAACCCCTGAAGTCTAAGTGTCTAAAAGCTGTTTGCTTTTGTTAGTGCCATTTGGGTGCCTCTGGAGTCCTTTCTCAAAGAAAAGTCCATTTGCCGATGCTGTCCCCCCTGGGAGGACTTCGCAGATGATTCCCCAAGAGCGGCGGGTTTGATTTCAGCATAGGCAGAAGGTGTTGGAGCTGTGCTTCTGACAGAATGCAGCCCAGGCTATGGGGGGCTCTGCATAGCTGTGAACACGTGCAACCCTGTGTGCACACAAACACGCACAAACAGGTTTTTTAAAGTCTTGCCCCTGCAGAGTTGACAGGGCTTTGGTGCCTTCTGGAAGAGAAGAGCTGTGGTTTTTCTCCTTCCTCTTTGCCTTTATGTCCCACCCAGTCTGATGATCTCCATTTCATTCTCCTTTATTTTTTGTGGTTTATATTTTCTGCTTCTAATTATTGTTTTTCCTTTGGAAAGCACTATCACCCTGTCCTTTTGCACTTGCGTTTTCCATTCATCCTGTTTAGGACTATCAGGCACTCTCCTCTCCTCTCCTCTCCTCTCCTCTCCTCTCCTCTCCTCCATGCTCCGAGGGTAAGGAGGGGGGTCAGAAGGCTGTGCTGTGTTAGAGATGCCTCCATGGGTACGCAGCTGGTGTCGTGCACCACACACCTGGGTAGGGTCAGCGCTGAGGCATGACAGCAGAGCTAATGGAGAGCACTGGTGTTGTTTGGTGGATGTTGGTTTGGTGACCTTTGACAGTGTGCAGTGTTAGTTGTGCCTCTGGTCCCTTCAGGTAAAATCCTGGCCTTGTGAAAATCAGTGGCAAAAGTCCTGTTTATTTCCAGTTTTCTATCCTGTCTGGTATTCACGTTGACACCCACTGTCATTCCTTTTATCTATTTGTCTCCTGTGTTGCATGCATAAAGAGAGCTTATATCTTATTTTTCCTATGCAGCTGCAAAGAGTTAGAGAAGAGTCTTACCCTCATTTGCAATAAGGGGAAACTAAAGATAGAAAGCTTATGACTTTTCTGGGGCTAGGAAGGGAATCCAGGTCAGGGCTGAGACTTCCATGCAGAATTTTTTCTGCTTTTTAGTTCGCCAGGCCTTGCCTCCTCTAACGCTGCGAAGGTTTCCATCTGTGCACAAGTCGCCCTCGCTGTTCTGCTTAGTTGCAGGCGGAGTTATCGCCTGCCTGTCATTTCAATGACCTTATTTCCCTAGACTTGGAACACTGTTTTTTCCTTCTGAACCCGATCTTTGTGCCTTTGTTGTTGTTCTATTAAAAATAACTCACCTTTGAATCAAAGTTGCTTGAAGCAGATTAGGCAAGAGTTGTTGGCAGTAAAAAGCATCTATTTTTTAGCATTTTTAAGTTTCTACATGTACGATTTGTTCTGACCCCAGTGGTTTTGGTTGTAATGGGTGTGATGTCCCCACTTGGTTTTGGCAGGCTGGGAGGTGGTATTGCTGGCTATCAGTCTTGGTTAGTCCCACTAGGAGATGTTCAGGTGGCAAAGCCATAAGTGGGTCCTCTCAGAAAGTGAAGTTAGTCATGACTCTGGATTTCATGGTCCCCATAATCCCAGACTTGAGGAAAGTGGTCTAGTGGAAAGTGTCCTTGCCCATGGCAAGGGGTTGGAACTAGATGATCTTTAAGGTCCCTTCCAACCCAAACCATTCTATAATCCTATGTTTGTGTAAGCAATGTATGTGTGTAGAATCTAGGAAATATATGTCATTGTATTTTTTGTATTATCGAAGAATATTTTTAATCCTCTATACGAGTTTGTATTTTTTTCCCAATTATGAGTAAAATCAAAAGGTTTCTTATATGCTGGATGGGGAACAGGCTACCTGAGGATTCTTATTAGCCATGCGCTCCAGAAGTGAAGAGGGATAAGACTTGTGGATTGCAAAGACCAGGTCTGTCTATCACGTAGTTGTAGCTCTAGTATCTGTCCTATGGATTTTACACTTAAGGTATTGAGCAGCTGTACTGAGTGTTTTGCCAAAGTGAGCTTGGGGACATCAGTATGGCCGACAACCAGAAGGATAAACTATGCAAAAAGTAAATCCTTGCTAAATAGGTGGGTTATGTTTGTAGGAGGAGATGGGTGCGAAAACTTAATGAATCAGCCCCCACTTTTTGCTTCGAGTTCTTGCTTGTACGGAGCACAACTATTTCCTAATGTGGTGGGTCACTACCTTCAACCTCATGCAGCTGAAAAATTTTAAAAGGTAGGAGTTAAGAAAATCAGAAGAAGATTTCAAACATAGCACATCACTTTTTTTCCTGATGAATAAGTATTTCATTTAGAAAAAGAAAATAAGATAAAACTTCAGAACAAGAGCAATAAGCCCAAATTATGTTGACA
>VZTD01004006.1:431454-566454 GCA_013397725.1 Rhagologus leucostigma | reverse complement strand
CCCCATAGCCCTCCTGGAACAGAGACCATGATGACACGGCATCAACGCGCTCCGGGGGAACCCCAGGACCCTCCAGTGGAGGACACACATCACACAGTGGGGACAACAGCAGTGAGCAAGGTAGGAACAGAGCCCTCACACTTTTCTAGCTGGCAAATGGTCACCAATGTGCTCAGGGACTAGTTACTCTCTTTCTGGTATGGAAATATGCTCAGGTACTAGAGGGTTTGTGCCGAGAAGGAGGATAGGCCTTTTTTTTGACTATTTTTCAACTTTTTTTCCTCCATCTCCTCCTAGTAAAGGGATTGGCATCTTTATTTCTTTAACCCTGCCAGCAGGCACGTTAGAGCAACATATGTACCAAATTTGCAGTGTACTTAATAAAAATAAGAAATGAGAAGTTTGGGTTTTTTTCTTCATTCAAATGGGTTAAAAGATGAAATCTTCAAAAACAAATGTAATTAAGATCACAGAAATGCATGCTAATATTTCAGAGATGCCATCGAAACTTGATTGCATATAAAGAAGAGATGTTAGCTGGCCCGTTGTACAAAATCCTGAGCCGTGCTTTTACTTCCTTTTTTATACTCAGTTCCAATTTACTTGAATGCAAAAATGTTCTGTTTGAATGCCAGGCTGGAGTAGCTGATTTAGCAGGGCAAGTATGAAATGAGCTTGGTGCAATGGAAGTGGGACATTCTACAAATAATCATTGCTGTCTCAGAAACTCTGAAGTCTAAAAAGCTGAATCTCTGGATTTTTTTTTCTGAGAAGCTGAAAGCATATTTTTTTTGAAGAGACCAACGGCAGTGGATTTAGTGTTAATTTAATGCAATTAAAATTTAAAAAGGATCCCTAATCTGAATATAAAAGAAAGTGCTTTACTGAAGTTGACTCTGAACTCACAATAGGTATATACTTTTAAATCTGGTTTTATGATCATGTTTCATTCAAGTGCTGTTAGACAACAAAGGAATTGTGTTTCCAAAAAAAGGTTGAACAGTACTGATTAGCATTGCAAAGTCTGCATTTAACAAGATTAGTTTTTAAACTAAACCAGTATATTTTAATTTTTTATATGCATGGACTTAACGTACGTGGTGAACAACATCTCTTTATAGAATTTTAAGTATTTGAGACTCGTTATTGTTTAAAGAAAAGTTGCTGACTTCATCGCAAGTGTAGCCTAGTAAAAATGGGGCCTGGAATAGTAAACTGTTGCAGAGCTGAGGCAGAAACTGGTAACCTTCTGACCTCTGACTTTTACTGGAAAATGATATGCAACATAAATTCAAGGGGCCTTTTTTCTTTCAAGTATGTATACATATATATTCTAGTGGTGCTGTTCACAATGCTATAGTTGAAGTGGTGTCAACTTGTTCATTAGAGCCCCTTGCTTTCAGAGCAAACTTTAAACCCATCGGGATTTTTTAAGGCTGGAAAAGCTGCTTCAAAAATAAGCTTTGAGCTAAAATGTGGTGTTTTGAGAGGGTTTTTGTATTTGGTTAGGGCTGTTCTTTTATTAGACGGATGTGCGTGTGTTTATGTCGATATGTGCGTGGACAAAACATCTGTGGGGAGGCTTGCCAGAATGCTCCTAGACCGCGTTGGAAATTGAGCTTAGTTCCTGGTGTACTTTTAAAGATTTTCAGACTTCATTTTCTCCTGAATGTGGCATTTTAGAAGTCTGGAGTGCTCATCACATCGGATATCTTACTGCCATCCTGGTCCGTTCCTAGCAAGGTGCATGCTGCAGCCCCAGTCAGGAAGGGTTTTCTAAAGTGAGTTTCAAGCCTGATTCCTATTAAATATCCACAGAAGGACTTGTCAGTGATGCTTTAGTCAGTTCTGAAACTGTTACCCAAATCCCGGTGGTTTATTGAGGCTGGAATTGCTTCCAGTGCTTGATAAAGTGTTTTGTGAAGAAGGCTCATTGCATTAAAACTTTGGAAAATAGTAACAAAAGTGGGAATTTGATAACTGGAGCTCTCAGGTCAATTTTGGGAAAGGAATTTTGGAAAAGACATCCTCTCCCAGGGGTCTTTGTTACCAAGACTTGCCTTCAGGCCACTTGCCACCTATGGAAATGGCATTGTTTTTGAGGATCAGGAATGTGATAAGGGTAGCAGTGGTCTTGCTGAGCCTTGCTTTATGTCTTGTTTACATGAAATGCTCTGAAGGTTGAGATTATGGGGGAAGCTCATTTGTTTAAGCACACCCGTGCCTGCATGTACACCTTCCGTAAAAAAAACCCCAAAATGTGATTTTAGCGTTTCCTTGTGGGGAAGAAGTCAAAAAATATGACCCTGAAGGACTGAAACGAAAGAGAAAAAAAAGATAGCAAATATCCTGCCTCTCCCCAACTGCATTTAATTTCCAAATGCTGTGATTTGGTGTCTTTTCTTCTGTGGCCTGATGTTAGGAGTGCAACACTGTGGTTAAACCCCTGTGTTCACCACTGCTGGATGCTTTTCTTGGCAGCAGAAGGAGCCAGCATGGCACTGCCATAGCAGCCAGGTGCTGCGGAGGGGTGGCAGCAAAAGGCTGGGGACCCACATGCTCATGCTTGCAAGCATAGGAGTTAACTTGAGATGCATGTGTTGCGTGACATATATTCAGTATATTATGGGCTTCCCTATTTTTAGGAGTTTGTAAAAGTTCCTTTTGGTTCCATCTGTCAAGATCACGTTTGCCATTTAAAAAAAAAAAAAAAGCAAAGCTGATCACCAGAAATAAAACCCCTCTAAAACTGTCTGGTTTTAGGTTGTTCTCACAACCTACTTGCCTTGTTGGGGTAAGTAAAAGCACCTTGTGCGCCAGGTTTGCAACCTGGACGAAAGTATCACAAGGATGTAAATGTAAGCTTTGCATTTTCAGAGAGGCACTCGGGCTGGAAAGCTTAAGCCTTTAGCAAGACTTTTCTCCTTAGTCCTTAACCCAGACTATGTCAAGGTCTATTTTTAGACTTTTTGGAGATTTTTCTTCTTTACCTTATTCATCACTACAAATCCTGTGACGTGTATTTTTAACCTATTTATGTCCCAGTGTACAGCACCCATTGAATGATTGCCTTTGAAATCAGGAGAGAAGGTCTTTCCTGTAAACATTCTAAAGTCTTTTTAAATGTGTAAATTTATTTGCTTAGTAAATAGCAATAACTCCCAGCTGCTTCGATCTATTGCAGAAATCCATATTTAACTGCTAGGGAGCTGTGCTGAGGTCTCGTGCCACTGAACAGCAGGATATGTTATTGCATAGTACATTGACACAACCTCTTCTAAAGGGCTGGTATTGTGTCATCATAGGGGATAGTTATAGTATAGGAATGCAGAATAATATTATGAAAAAGTTTTCCCGTTGCTCTGAATTTAACGGGAAAGGCCTTTGGAGATCTGTCTCCAAATGGTGCAAAGAGATCTGAATTTACGTAGTGGAGAAATAATTCACTAAATTCTATTTAAAAGAAGAGAAGCTAATTCTTGCGTATAGGCAGGTGATGCTGAGCTCATGGCAGCATTATTTTATCTTACTGTGTCGTGTAACTTCAAAAGATTCTTGTTTGGGATATTGAGAGCTCTATTTTGTTTGTTTTTCAAATAGTGAGGCCAGGAAGATGCTGAACAAAGCCCTGGTACAGTCACTTTTAATCCAGAGTGGAGTTCTCTATTTCCCATGTTTAGCTCTCCTACATAGCTTAAAAGAAAAAGAAAAATAATCCATCAGTGTCACCTTATTTGTGCGTATTGTTTCTTTCTCTCTTTTTTTTCCCCCAAGCCTCAGCCTGCGTTCAAAACATTTTTTTAACCTCCAAATAATTGTTGCTCCTTCAAGCTAGGAGTAGAAAGCAGCGATATTTCTTTATAAAAATATATCAATGGCTGTGATGGTTTATTTTTTTTCAAGGTTTTGTAGGAGTTTGAGCAACCTATAGGCAAAAAGGCAATCGGGTTTATTATTGCTGGGAATCTCCAGGCGGTTGTTTGGAGGCTGCAAAGGCAGGCGGCAGAGCTGGGAAGAGGGGGAGAGAAGGGCCACATTATGTTCCAGATGACTGAGCAAGGATTTATATACCAGCTCGCCTTTTTTTTTTCCCTTTTTTTTTTTTTTAACATGGGAGAAGAAAAGTAATAAGAGCGGGGAGGCATTTGAAGCGGTCAGATGGCCGATGACTAATGGGATAGGTGGGCAGGAGCCCTAGGATTGGGTGTCTTAATGAGCACATTTCGCACCGAGTTTGGGCTGCAGTTCCCCTTCGCCTTTGCCCTTTATTGACCGAACTGACACTTCATTTTTCACATACTTCCAATTATGGCTGAGCTTAAGTGTCGCCCTGCCTCCTTTCTTTCTTGCCTATGGATGGCTTGAGAGTGGCTAAGGCCACAGAAGATATTTTAATTTGAAAAACTACCATAGCAAGGCAGGTTTAGGGTGTAACCTGAAACTGCTGTCACTTGGCAGTTTCTCCAATGAAAACAAAAGTTTTAATGTTTCTTGTTTAGCGCTTCTCCACCAGTCCCGCCCTCCTTCTCCGTGGTGATGTGGGGAATTGCTTTGGAGGCAGTTGGTTTGACGAGTGGTGTTTTCCTCAGGGTAAATCCTTTCTGGCAGTACAGGTGTCATGGGTGGGAGTCACCCAAGTAAAGAGGTAAACCCAAGTGGAAAGCAGTGCCGTGCTTGAACGATGGCTCCTCTTTCCTTCTCAAAGCAGCGTCTTCTCAAATGGCTTCTTGTGATGTAGTGCCCTGCAATGTCCTTTGCTGGACGTTCTCCTTATGGAAGAGCAAAGCATAATTGTGCTTGCACTTCTCAAGCCTTAGACCATTGCGGATTTGTTGTTTTGGTAATATTTAATGCATGAATGCAGATTTGAGCGTGGCCTGGCTGTGAAGCTTTGAGAAGTGGCTGGAAATGATGCTGGGAGAGGCTGGTAGGAGGAAGAGATGGACAAATCTGCAGTCACCCCTTTGCTGTACAAGGAGAACCATGATACATCTCCCACTGCTCAAGCCTGTGTGCATTTCCACATTGGCTTTTACATGCAGAATCCTTCCAGGGCGGAAATGTCTGTTTGCTTTTGCAGGGCTTGGGGGGTTTCGGAGCATGCGGTTTTCCTACCAAATGTGGATTCTGTCGGAAATAGTTGGAATAAGTTGTGCTCGCATGGGTTTGGGTGGGTTTAAGAACAAAATAGCTGCTGTTAGACCTTCACTTCCCAGCAGCACCACTGGATTTCGCAGCGTGGTTTTCGCTACCGGCTCTGTCACGTGAAATTTGGTGAGTAATGAGTGGGCATGTCACCTGTGGGCCAGTGGTGATTGCTTTACATTTAAATACATGGAGACTATATTGACAATTATTTGCATCCAAACAGAGACCCCCTAAACCACAGAAGTATTTATTTAAAAAAAAAAAAGTATGAAGTATTACCTACTTTATTATGTAGCCCTCTGGCATAGTAATGGCATGGCATATTTTTACTATAATATGGTAATAAAAGAATATGTAAAAGGCAGACAAAGGTTCTGTCTTTTCACTAAGGTGACCCCTGTTACCAAGTAACTGCTTTACTTATGAGCTTATTAAAAACTCAAAAAAAAATGAGCTTTTCATACTTCACAGGCATTGATGTGAAAATGAGCTGTCCTACGAGTAGTTTTCTTGATCATTTTTAGAACAATTGATTAGCCAAAGAGCCGCTGTCATTAGTTGACATTGACTGATAGCAATTTGTCACAAGCTCCGAAGGTCAGCCAGGCAGTGGAAGCTTCGGCTTGTCTTTGATTGACCTTTTCTGATGCCATTATCATGCGATCGGTTAGACTGGATGTGACCCTCGATTAGAAAAGACAGGGCATTAGTCAACAGGGGCTGCTCCCTGTGTTTTTTCTGGCGCTTTATGTATTGTGAATCCCGAATTAAGCGTAATAGGCTTGTTTGGAAATGGAGCAGTATCAGTTTTCTTGCTGAGGCTCTGCCATCCTCTTTTCTTTTCCTGCTTTCCCATCAAGCAGGCAGCACTCAGTTTGCTTTAAATCAGCGTGAGCACCTGTGCCCTCTTCCTTTGACGTGAGATATGAGATTTAAGCCAGACCCATATTTATCTGAAACTCTTCGTGTAGGTGCGTATTCTTCAGCAGCACCAGCATTAATTATTTTTATCTCCCCAGAATCATGTTTTATTTTTTAACAGTGATTGAGTGGTTGAGGATTATGCTCATAACATGATGTCAATTTATCATTCTGCTCTAAAGCCGGGGGGCGTGAAACTGGTTTTTTCCTCATTCTAGTTTAGGTTTTCGGGGGTTTTTTTGGTTTTTTTTGTTTTTTTTTTTTTTTGTCTCATCAGCCTGATTCAGCTGTTAAACTTAGATTTCGGCAGTGTTAAGTCTGCGTACCTCAGCTAAGCAGAGTTGTGCTTCCAGAATGGTGCATAGGAGCGAGTTCTTGCTTGGAAGCGGGTGTCTGTCATGATTTGAGCATTAATCTATTCCCAATGTCAGGATTTACTTCAATCATTGGCATTAGCTTAAATGTCTGTTATTAACAGGCGCTTTTCTTTTCGCTCTGGCAAAGCTAACTTAAATGCTTATAAATGTTGCTTGTTTTCCCTAAATTGTGGGTAACATCATCGTAAATGAACTCTTTTAGTTGTAAAAAGCCTTCCTTCCTTCCATTTGCCTTTCAGGGGAAACCTGAATTTCTCTAAGCACCAGCTTGTTTTTCAGGTCAGCCCCGAGAGATAATAAGCAGTTCAAAACCAGCACAACCATTTCAGCTCGGTTTAATGTGACTTTCAGTCTTTGCTCAGGAAAAGCTTCCAGCTGGGAGGGGAGCAGAGACGACTATGTCAGGAGGCAGATCCTTCAGGCTGAGGCTATTGCCATCATTGGCAGAGCAGAAGGAGGGAAAAAGACGTTGAAAACTGTTTACCTTTAAAGTGGCTATGGAAATACAAATATTCCTGACTTCTTGGCCCATCTGTAATCAAGCAGCAAAATCCATGTGCTGGAGTCCTTTTTTGGTTTTTTTCTATTTTCTTGGCAAGTTTTTCTGAACTCAGAAATGTCTACCCATTAAACATCTGCGTGGCTGTGCACAAGCCCATGTATACATAGATGTGTATATAAGAACATGGCCCTGACCCTGAACTGAGCATCCATTGGCTTTTGCAGCCCCCAAAGTGTGTCTGCATAGAACCAGGTGTCTTACTGAGGGCAGGATCTTGAATATGCCAAACAGGGAACAGTGGTGGAAAATCATCATGTTGCTAAATCATGTCTTGGGCTGTTAGCTAAAAACTCTGGCGTAGGACTGAAGGACATCTTGCTTTCCTCCTTGGATGGGGCAGAGGGAGATTTGGTTTTGTAAGAAATTGTAGAAATAGGTTTGAAGTTTTTAGTGTCCACGATGCCCCTTTCAACAGTACCAGAATTGAGTGTTTTCAAGATGGCTGATATGATTTTTTTTTTTTTGGTTGCTTTATTCAGATGTGATGTTTTTTTTCCTACGCATCCTGGGTGTTTTCACTTAAGTTGTGGTGGCTCATAAGGGTTCTATCCCATTTGCCTCTTCAGGTCTTGGTGGCTTCAGCTGAGTCTTTTGCAATCTGATGTAGGCAGAGTGAGATTTTAAGGTGTGTGTCATTGACCTCTTTAAATTGGAGGTTAAAAAAACAAAGGTTGTGATCTTGAGATGTTTGTTTTGAGAGACATTTTATCACAAGGAGTATAAACTCATAAATATGCCGTGTTTCTGGATTAGTGATGCAACAGGGTATACCATCAGGGTGCTTGGCACAAACCATTTTCCTATCTCTCACATGAAAGACTGGGAGGGGAAAAATGACTAAGGTTAAAGGAGAAGTCTTTAAAATTAGTTGTGTATGGAGGAAGTGAGTGCTTGTCCCACAATGCAGGAACTAAGGGTGGATGTTCATGGCACAGGAGCTGTTCCAGAGTGTTAGTAGGTTTATAACAAACTAAAATGTTTTATGTGTTGGGTTAAATTCATTGCTACAGAACAGCACTCTGAGGAGGTCAGCAGGGTACAAAAGGAGATTAGACCAATTCGTGGAAAAATAGGTTCTTTTGTAGCTATTAAAAAACCTGGTCCAGATGCAACCGCTGGCTCAGGAAGCTGCCCAAGTGCTGATTGTCAGAGCAGTGGCACAGCTGCCTCTGTGTGCCCCCACTTTCCGTAGTGTTTTCCTAAACACCCATTATTGTTCATGAGACACACCACCACAAGATCCAGTTACTTGGACAGATGTCCTCTAGCTTTTATGTTAAAATAATTTTTTATAATTCAATTCAGGAATTAAGATGCTGGATATTTGTGTTTATCCTTTTTTATTTTAAAGGCTCTTGCTAATGCTGGCATGCTTTTGTTGGGAAGAAAGTAGACATAGCTTGTATTTTCTTGCCCTTATTACCCCGATGGTGGGAATGGTTTGATGCTATTCATTCAAATTTGACAGGTGATTGCTTCTGTAAATGAATGCACTCAAATCATAATTGTTGCAACAGAATTGTCTGATTACCTGGCGGTAGCCTCTTTCTCTCTGATAGCTTTTGGATCACCTGTTTGCTGAGAGCATTTGACAGTCCTCGTGTTTATTACCCAATTGAATGTCAGTAGCAATTGCAGCTAAAGATAAACGAAAATGCAAGTACTTGTTGACCTTGACTTTTTTCCACAAGATATTGGACTTGATGGCTCTATTGCTGTTGAACTGATAAGAGTTATAAACAGTAGTTGAAGGAAAATATTTTATTCCCAGAGGAAAATACCACACTGCTGTGGGAAATGGCATCTGACTAGCACTCTTTGCCAAATTTGCTTGGTTCACCTTCATTTAGACTGTGGGAAAATAAAATACAAATTTCCTCTTTTATGACTTTAATATCTCTGCAAACATGAATTCCTGTGTGCTTTGTGAAGTTTTGTTGGCAGACTGTGCCAATAACACACAGCGAGCACGAGACCTCGCCGTGTTTTATGATGTGCTATAATGAGGATTCTCAATTCTTCCTCATTTTTGGGCTGATTTGATAATTACAGGGAGGGAGCAGAGCTTTCTTCTCCTGTTCCATGGGAAGCTTAATATGTGTCTAACCAGTGAAGACTGGGAAATGTGTCTGTGGGTGAATATTGTCAGAGAGGGGCTGTGCTGGTGAGAGGATAGCCTGGGGATGAAGGCAAAGTTATTGCAGGGATGGAGAGATGATACTTTCATAGGTCATGTTTGCACCCACTTCTTTAGGCAAGGTCCTTTGCAGGTTTTTGATTTGGAGTGGGCCGATTTGGTGGTGCCCCTCCCAGCTGCATTTGGAGAATGGGAGAGAGGGATGAGCTCCTGTCCCAACAAATTTTCCTGCTATAACCCCCATATATATATATATTTATATATATTTATTTCTAATCCTACTCTAATATGAAACCTAAGGAAAGGAAGACTTCAATGGAAACAGGAGCAGGCAATAGGCTTTGAGATCTTTCAGGGTGAAAGTCACTGTATAAACATTATACATAAAAAGCACAAAAGACAGTGGAATTATATTCTTTAAAACATAAGTCCTTCTTGTCTTGGCAACTGCTCTGATAAACTCTGTACAGTATTGTAGGAGCTTGTTAAAGCACCGAAATGCAGGATTAAGCAGTACTGTAACAGTTAGCAGAGTCAGACTAGTAATCTTACTGCGCTGTAATTTTTTTTAGGTAAGATTAAGCTAGCATTACATTATATGTTTGTGGGCGAGGGGCCATTCTTCAAGGGATTAATTAATAGGATCAGCACTATAAGATGCTAACATAATTTTTTTCTGAGCACAGGGCTTTCTAAGCACACGGGCTTTTATTATTACTATTTTTTTTTTTCCTTCCAATTTTAAATTCATGAATGAGATGGGGACTTTCTCTGGGCAATCAGCAGCCTCTGCAGCTTGCAGCAGTGGTGATGTCAGAGCCACCTGTCATCCTATAATTCATTGGGGACCACTTCTCACTGGCCTGGTGACCCACTAGTTGGTGACATGAGAAATACCAGAGGGAGATGCCTGATGTCCCTTCTGCCCAAGCTGGGATGGGATCTTAGGACTGTGACTAAGCAAATGCCTGACACTGCTCCGGCAGGTCTTTGAATGAGGGTGCTGTTGGTAAAATCTTCCACCTTTCTGCTTTGGCTCTTTAGCCGTGATACCTCCTCCATGTAGCCTTTGGTTTGACACGCTTGAACTTTTGCTGCTCAGGTCTGGAAGGTGGGAAAAGACATGGGAGAGCGTGGCTGGGCCCATGATGTGCAGTGAGAGCAGTGTCACATCAGGATTGGCACTGCCACTCTGCCTCCTCTGTGGCTTGGGAACTTCCTCGTTGCCAGGCAGTACCTCTGGCATCTAATAGCCGTGGATTATATATATCTATTTATATCTATATATAAATTATTTATATATTATAAGTATTACTCTGTTATGAGTATTTGTTTATATATTTTTTTCTTTTAAGTGTTTAAAATCTCACACATTTTGCAGTCAGGTTTTTGCAGTTGCTCTTTGCTGAAGTGTAATGTGAAAGTGTGGGAAAGAAGAAACAGCATATAAATAAATAAAAGTACAGTGGAGACAGCCTTTTCAACTACTTGTCCCTTAGTCCTTAGTTTTCCTGGGGCTGATTCTGTGCCATGGGTGAGAGATGGCCCTTGCAACCCCATTACTGTGTATCTTCTCCAGGTTGTAAGTACATCTTTTGCAGAAGGACAGGAGAAGACCTACTAGGAGACACCACTTATGCCCTTGGAAAAGACCTAATGGTGGCAGACATACCCTAACTTATTCTTAAAACTTCCCCAGTGCTCTGAATAGCAGTGTCACATGGATGCATGCTAAATATATTCTGGAGTCTGTAGTGTCCTGATGGACCTCGAAGAAGGCATATCTTGGCTTTCTCTGGTCAGCAAGTGAAGGTCATGGAAGCAAGGCTTGTAGGATGGAGAGTCTTTTGTTGGTCTCATTGCTGTGCCAAGAGAATCTCCTCCCTTTCTCCCTCCCTGGCACAGTACTGAGGGAGAAACCCCACAGTGGAGTTCCTTTTTGGGGCCCTGGATTATAGCACATGCACTGCATTGACTGCCTTCCTAAAGCACGGGAAAGAGGGAATGAGGTCAGCATTAACAGTTTGAAGTAAAGTGTCATTTTAAATGGGGTTAAAGTTTCAGGGCACTGTAACGTCAGTGTAGCAGCCTCTTGCTCAAGAGCAGGGGATAAGATGCAGGCAAATTGCAGCAAGGGGAAAAGAGACAACAAAGTGGAGTTAAAATGTTGTGTTCGTGCTGTACTTTCCCTCCCTTCCCCACTTAGTAAAACATCTATTTATCCTCTCCTGTCCCCTCATCCTGCCTGTGGCAATGAGAATGCCCCAGGAGAGGCTTTTGTGCAGGATCCTGCCTGTTTTCTTTTTTTGGTATCTGTCTACACTAAGCTCATGCAAATTCTGCATGAGGTCAGTTGTGTAAAAGCAAGAATAGTGGGGATGTTAATTCAGTATAACTATTGGACAGACTTGGTATGGTTTTGTATTGTAGTTCTGTGATGGGCTGTGGGAAAGCAGAAGAATGTTCTCTCGGTGAGCAGGCTGAGACACAAAATCTTTGAATGTCAGTCTATAAATATTTATTGTTTGTGTGTGCGTTTGTTCATATACATGCTTCGATGGGACTACTTCCCACTACTACACAATTTTATTCTGTCAACCTGGCAAGAAAGGTGGTAAAACAACCACCCTTGTGAAGCACAGGGCATTTTTAGAATCTTTTAGAACCTTTCAAATTTCCTTTACAAGAAACATTATGCTAAGTTCCTTGGTGTTACAGCTACAAGAAACAAATTAGGAAGCAGTGCTAACATTAGTGTCTCACCACATATTTAATCCAGCTAAAAAACTCCTGAGGTGGCCATAATTTACCAGGTTGAAGAGCAGAGAGGGCTGGCATAACCACCTCATCCAGAAATGTAAAGTGATGACTTGGTTTAATTTAATCCAAAGGATGCTGGTGACTTGGTTGAATTTAATCCCAGTAAAGTAACCAGCTAACAGTCTGCAGGAGGAACATGTTAGTCATGACATGGGTATATCAGCTCTTCACCACCGTTAATTATATTGTATCACTGAAAAGCAGAATATGCATATTATACAATTTTACAGCATGGCTTTCCATACATAATGTGTTAATATAAATTAGTATTGCTTTGTACAGATGAATTGAAATTCTATGTGTTACCAATATACAAATTTTATTTACAGTTGCATTTGGTGTATGTGAAATGACAGTATCAAACTTAAAAATGCCTCTCAAGTTGATAAATGCCAACTTGATGCTAAACACATTAATACTCAGTTAAAATTAACAATCAATTTACTTGGATATTGGAGGTTAGCCAGGGATGGATCTGAAGTTGTATTAGGTATATCGTACTGGTCTGAACACATCATATGCTGTTGCAAAAGCATTGTGCTAATTTTAGCTTACAAAGAGGATGAAGATAAACTGCCTGCTGCTAGTTTGCCATATGCTATCCTGGTGATAATATTCAAGTCGAAAATATTCTGCAGAGAGTCTTATTGTTTCAGTAAAAGAAAAGTGGAACAGAGTTAAGCAAATTTCTGCTCTGTAAATGTATACAAAATAATGAAATAAAACAAATCTCAAATGCTGGTAGATGAGATCTGCGAAATTTGTTTTGGGTTTATTGGCTTTCATGGGAGTCAACAATTTGTTTTAGTATATATTTGATCCAATTGTATCCATTTCTCGCATGTAAATCTTAAAATCAATCTAAATAAAAATCGAACTTTGTTCTGGTAGGCAAAAATATAGTCTGAGTTGCTCCTAACTAGTTAAGCCTCCCATTCTTCAAGTTTGGTACAGGAATAAAGTCACTGCTGAGCTGATTTTTCATGAGCTTCTCCCTTTGCTTTGTTTATTTAAAAACACAAAACGTATTCCGGTTTCCATATGGGGAGGATTTTGCTTCTGTAAGTTCGCTGAGAAGCATTTGCCTTCTCCATCTGCACCCGTGGCTCAGGAGAGGGATGTGTGGGGAGGGGTGCCTGGACCCCCAGGGTTGCAAGGGCTGGGGGGAAGTTTTGCATTAGCAAGTGGTGAAAAGCTTGACCTTCGAGTGACCTGGGTCAAGCAAACCCCCTGCCGAAGTGTTCCGTTTGGACATGGATACCTGTGGGGTGAGGGAAGAGATAAAGGAAGGGGGAGGAAGATAAAGTAATCCCATTGACCTGGGAACTTCTCAGATATTACAAGCGAGGAAACATCAGGAATAATAAAAGAGCGGCAATATTTGCCTGCCCCCTGTATCTGTGTAATGTCATTTCCAAAGGCCTGGAGTAGATAATAGCAAATGTGCTTTCAAGTATCAGTTCAATCTCTTGAAGTGATGGGGAAGACTGGATGCTCTGATCTGGCGGGTGCTGGAGAGTGTAATACAATCCTCGTCACTGCAGAGAGAATTGTATAAATGGACAAAGATCCACTGATTACATCTTTTGCTAAAGTGTTAAGTAAAAGATCTGGCTGTAAGAGATGTCGAGTCTACTATTGTCTGGGCTTCTGACTTGTTTTTATAGGGGTTTTCACAGGAACAAATACCAATTACCAAAATAAAAGCAAGCGGTGTGGCCAGTCTGTATCATGGTAGGACACATGCTCTTGAGTCAGCGTGGGCAGGAAGCTTGGCAGGTCTGTCCCCCACCATTGCCATTGCATCTTTATCTCTCTGCTTCATTGTTTGCCACTGAGTGCTTGAAATTCCATTTTCCAAGTAAAAACTTCCTGTTTCTTGCATTTGCATTCAGTTTGGTAAGACATAAATTTAGTTATCTATCAAGGAGGGCTTTTTTTTTTCCTCTCTCAAGTAAGGCAAAATAGGAAGAAAAAATTAATTATGATTTGGTGATAAGAGGTAGAATTTTGCATTTTCCCAGATTCTCTGTGGCAGGAAGCATGAGGTTGTATTCTTGTGATAAGGTGATGGATGAGAGCTAAATTCAGCCTTTCCATCCTGGGTAATTTTAGAAGGAGCGCTGAAGTCCAGATCTTGCTTAGAAACAGAGATGGGCATATTCAGTCTTCATTAGCCATAGTTTCCTTGCTACAGCATTGCTTCTTGTAAGTTTTTACTGTTCTGTGCGGTATTCAAAGCTAATAGTGCACATATTCTTGTAGTCATCTCAATCCTGAATTTCCCTCCAGAGAGTTTCTTTCTCTCCATTGCCTGTGAAAGGACTCAGGGAGGACTAATCACCTTGCTCAGACACTTAGCTTGGCAGTCTGACTTAGAGGCTTAGAGTGAGGAGGGATGAATCTGTGCTAAAACTTGGCATTCCTTTAGGAAGGAAATGTTTGCTCTGTGTGGAGAAGTATAATAAAGTGTTTTGTGCTGCTGAAGATTAGAGGAGTGGGCTCAGGCATTGTATGTGTTGGTGAGGCTGTGTCTTCTGCAGCTCCTAAGCACAGTGGCCTGAGCAGCTCATGACACTTGTTATGTTTGCAAGCCCACATGGGTAACTGAAGTGTTCAAAAATCTTGGCATTCATAAAAAAAATACATTTATACACATTTTAAAATTTTTTTTTCAATAATATTGGAGGGGTGGTTAGTGTCTGTATTCCCCTGCTTAGCTGTCAAGAAGCCAGGATTCCAGCTTTCCCTAACATCAAGAGGTTGCTTGCTTTATTAGTGCATAAGTAGTTTCGGTTGAAGGTTCTCATATGACTCTGGGAGCTGAGGACTTAAATATAAAACATGATGAATGGGGCTTCTGAAACTGTGTAGCTGTGCTTTGCTCAACCTCCAACTAAATGTCATTGAGGTCTTGCATGAGATGAGAGGCTCCATGAGGGAAGCCTTGAAGCAAAACCTGTTGCTGAGCTGAGGTGGTAGGACTGGCCGTATTTAGCTTTGTTTTGCTGTTTGGGCACAGGGTCCTTTGGCAGCTGGCACTGCATCTGTCAGAACTTCTCTCTGCTTTTAAATATAAAATCAGAGTTTAACCTACTTCTACTCCAAACTAACAAGATGTCCGTTGGTCCATTAAAGTGTACTAATATGCATTCAAAACATTCAAAACTAAATGCATTCAAATTTTTCTACTTAATTTTTGTAGTCATATTTGTAGCAATCCTGACTAGCACATGAGGTAGAGAGGTAAGGGGTTAATAATTTTTACGCAGAATATTAAACTCTTACTTCTATTTTGAAGTCCACTTTGGATGCTGTCCTGAAAAATATCTTTGAATTGTGCGGTGTTCCCCCTGTGCCCCAGAAACGTGAAATTTGGGGCTTGCTTCCTTGGGAGGCTGCAAGTACAAAGCCTAAGGATGGTGCTGGAGGTTTGCAGGCATGGAGGGAGGGCGGGTTACTGGCAGCAGCAGTGTGGGCTTTCATTCAGCACCTTGTCAGCGTGCCTTATCTGGGATCTTGGGGGATGGCTCTCCAGGGTAAACCCAGGGAAGGGAGCTGAGTGAGGTGTTTGCAGGATTGTCCTGGCAGAGGCTTTCTTGTGAGCTGTTCTGCTTGCTCTGCAGGAGTCATAACCAGCACAGATATTTGCAGTGCCTTGGAAAGTTGGGATCTCCAGCATGTTTGTTGACTGCTCTGAGACTTTGACCTCCTTTTTTACAACTCATGTAATCTTTGAGTGGATGTGTACAGAAGCTGCCATCTTGAGCCTCTCCTTTCATGCTTTTTGGCAAGGTTCATGTGCAACTTTGAATATGCATGAAGTCTCCTGGGCTGGTAAGGGGTGAGCATAAGGGATAGCTTCCCCATGATCTTACAGGCAATTGCCCTCTCCAGGTCAGTACATCCTTGTTCAGGTCACTGCTGAGATCATATTCATTGCAAATATGGTGCTTATGTCAAAGTATTTGCCATAGAAACTGTTAAGTATAGGTGAGAATGCTTTTTAGCTGAACTTTGAATTTCAACCTGTGATTGTAGATGAAAATCTGTCTTCTCATCTGCCTCAGCCACGAATTGCAGGTGCAGCTGGTCAGGCGTTTAAAATGACAATATTCAGAGTTGCTTTGCATAGAAACCAGCATCATGATTAGCAATGGTTCAGAGGCTGGCATTGTTGGCAACTGCTCAGATGATTCACAGGCATTTGTGAAAGCCTTTTCCAGTCTCAAGAGAATCACCTGTTTTGGCATCAGTGAGTATTGTTCCAGAATTGCGATGGCAGAGAGTGCAGATCCGTGACTAGAGACTTGCTTTTCTGCCTGACAAGCCTTGGTGACCCAGTCTTAAGGCTGAGACACTTGCCTGCAGGTCCTAAGACATCAGCCATACAGCAAAAGTTGTGTATAGAGGAAGAAAGCAGCTAACACACAGTTGGTAAATTATGTTTGCTCAACATGCAATGAGTTTATAAGAAGAAACTCATTCAGAGTGGAAGTGGGAAACAGTATTTACTAGGATTTTTTTGACTGCTCCAGGATAATTTGAGTACAGGTTTTCAAGTATTTTCTTTCCTTTTGATGCACATCTAGGCACATCTCTAATCTATATATTACAAAGCTGTCCTGACCTTCATCGAAATAGTCTGCTAATGTTTTGCCTGCCTTTATCAAATTGCAGTATGAAAGAATCACTCTGATTCATATTTTTAAGGGATGTTATTCTGACCTCAAAAACTGATACTTCCTTAGCCAGTGCCAGAAAGCCCTTTCTGTGGTTGTAGTCCCCATTTTTTCAGCAATTAAGACTCAGGTGGCATCAGAATAACAACTGATTTTAATAACCACTTTAGCCACCTCCGTTATGGGGAGGAAGCATGCAGAGCTTCTGCAGAGCCTCAGAGCTCTGTGGTATGACCTCAAGTGACCAGATGCAAAAACCAGTGCAACTCTTGAACGGAAAGGCCTACATCATCCAAACTGTGCTGACTCTTGTCCAAGAACACACTGTTTACCTGTTCCTTCCAAATTGGTCGGTTTTCTGCAAGGCTGAGATGTGGGTGTTGGGGGATTTTTTGCTTATCTCAGTGCAGCTTGGCTGGTTTTCACAGAGATGCTGTTCACTAGCTTGTAGATATATGTTGAGGATTGTGTTTTCTGTTTTGGTGATTGAAGCTGGACTTTCCCACTGTTGACCTAAATTTACCACCTCTTTCGTGTCTGAAAGTATTTGTATATTCATCTGCAAATGTGCAGGCTGACCACTCCAATTAAAAGCAACAAATCTTACCAGTTAACTCCAAAATGCATCTTGCTGAAGGCAATGTGTGAAAACACATTGCCATGAGCATGAAGCAGCCAAGCTTCTGTCTGGCCCTTGAGATGTGTACCCAGACCTTAATGAAGGGTGGGGTTTTCCTTATTCCAATAAATAGATTTTGTTTGGAAAGGTGAGAGGCAGAAAGAGAGAATGTATTTTCACACTCCTAAATAAAAGGCTATTTATGCCTAATACATTGGCAGAATTATTCTAGAGTTATTCATCCACAAGAAAATACGATCCTTGTGTCACTGCCAAGGTCAGAGAGACCTATGGTGATCTGCAAAGTAAGTTCAGGTCACCCAAGTTAAATCTGCCCAGGGGCTGACAGCTCACGCACCACATTTTTTCCGAGATTAATAAAAGCAAACATCTTCTATAGATGAAGGCAGAGCTAAAGCTGTGGTCAACTCTTTCCTGGAGCCAAGGTCTCCTGCTTTTCCGTTCTCCTTTCCAGGTTGCTCCTTTCGTTTCCTTTCCATTCTTCTCTTTTCCTGGCATTTACAGGATGCTTAGAAAAGTCTGTCTTTTCCTTTATGAGCCAACCAATGCCTATAAAACCTTCCTTGATATCTGCATGGACAGGAAGGACATGGGGACATTGCTGGCGTTTGACCCGGTGCAGTGCTGGGTTCTGCGTGTGTGTGGTGTGTCCTTGCACATCAGCTCAGAAGCACATCCTGAAAGTTGAGGTGAAAAAGATGGAGTACACAGCAGAAATATATTCCTTGTTAGCCTCAGCTGAGAGGGTACCATCTGAACAGGATATTTGGCAGTTATGAAGGTGAAGCTGGTGATTTTGTAGGCACTGCAAGGCTGCCTAAGGAGGAGACAGATGGGGTGGTGAGCTGGGCAGGTGAGAGTTCTCTTCCATCACTGGTGCGTGAAGGGGTGAGACAAGGTCCTCAGCCCTTTCGACAAGGATGTGGTTGTTTCATCAGAAAAGCAAGATTATTCGCTTCTTATATACCTGCCATGGGGAAGCTGATGCCTGTGGTTTCAGCCTGCTAGAACCTGAGGTTTTCTTTAGCTTCCTTGGTTACTCATTCATGTCATTTAAAGTACATCAAATTACTGAAAGCACTCAGTTTTTGCTTTCTACATATTTCTACGGCTGTTGCTTTTAGTGATAATGACAAATGCTGTGAGTTGAAAAAGAAACCAGAAATAATTTTGGCTTGCTTTTTGAAGGATGTATACATTTTGTTTATTTTTTCTTAAGGCGTGGATGGCTTTTTGCTATGACCCAGCTTTGCTTTGAGATTTCTGTGGGATTTTGGTTAAACACTCTTATGGAGTCAAAGAGACGAGCTGGAAATGGCTGAGTTAGCTCCTTCCCATCCTTCATCCCTCTCACAGCTGGAACTTTGATGCCGTGAGATGTAGTGACATAAATAATAATCAAATTCTGGAGTGCACCAGAAGTTTCTTCCTTTCCTCCTATCAGTTTGCCTATTCAAGGTAATTCTAGGCAGGTAATATCTAGGAATATGTAGTGATGGAAGATGGAAGAGGTAAAAACAAGGTGAACATGCACCTGTAGGTGATATTCAAGGGAAGTTGTTAAGTGTCCAGCATTGATTTGACTTTTCTTTCACCTTTGTTGTGTGTTTTGGACTCTGGCATCTGTTCCCGGATGACTTGCATTTGGATTTGTTGTTTGTTTGTTTTAATTTGGAAAAAACCTACACCTTAAACTGTAACTGCACTGTAAATCAAACATCAAAACACCAGAAGCTGTGATAAAAAGTCGCAGGAAGCCAAAAACATAGCAATGGCATGAATACATTAAGTTGGAGTCTTAAGGGGATGTGCTAACTTAGTAGGACTGAAGTGCCTGAAAGGAGTGTCACTGCCTGCGTGGCCCTAGGCAGGGACCATCAGGGGACCTCAGGACCTGAGCCTGGTGGCCAGCGGCCAACCGCAAGGAGCGGGGTCAGGAACCACCTCCCCATCACTGTTGTTTCTCTGAAGGGCTCTCTGAGCCCTCTGAATTTTCAGGCTCTGCCGTGGGGGCTGGGTTCACACCAGCCACCTGGATGCACAGAGGTGGTACCCTGACCTGCCCTGAAGTGCCACCCCACATCCCCATACCCAAGGAATGTTTGGGGGGAAAGTGTTTGCAGCAGCAGAAGAGTTAATGGCCTGATCACCACGGTGGTCATTGCTTGATCCCTCTCATCCTGTAGAGCCACAGAATCTGGGCAGAGCAGAGAGCAGCAGGAGCTGTGTGAGTGGCAGCAGTGTGCCTGTTTGCTGTCCATCAGACCCAGTGTCACCATGCCTTCACTCTAAAGCCCAGCTTCAGGATTGTTTTTTCCTATTGTGCCTTTCTTAAGTGCCACCTCATCGGAGCAGATTTGCCTTTTGTGCTGGGAGAGGAGCAGTTGAGTGGAAGAAAATTTTATGTGACCTTGGCTCTGTCAAATTTACTCCTTTTGGCTCCTCACCCCGTTCCTGAGGAGCAGCCTCCCACTCTTGTCACGGATACTCCAGGGCAACCATCTTTTGCTGGAGGAACAAGAGCAGTGGAGTTAGGATGCTGGATAGCAAGGAGCAGTGGGGAAAAACATTAATTCTGTGTACGCCTTTCCCTTGAAAGATCTGACAGAAGGATGCATATTTTATAATTTTTCCTGAGTTGATTACATGCATGGTAACAAAAGGTTTTGTCTTTGGGGGGCAAAGCAGGCTGCTTCTCAGTGTCCCACACAGTGCTAGGACAGGATGAGGGGAGGAAATTCATGGTGCAGTCCAAGTGCCATCCATTCAGTTTATGATTGCAAGTATTTCTTATACTTCCTTAGAAAACAGGAGTGTAATTGTTTTGGATCCAACTCTTGCCTTGTTCATATGAAGCCCAGGCACTGGAAGATTCGCAAGTCCCTGACGTTCTGACCCTCTCTGCCCAGTAGTTTAGGCCAGCAGGCAGGTGGACCTCAAAGACAGCTTGTGGAAGTGGTTCTTCTGGGTGGACATGGCCAACCCTCTTCTCTGCCCTCCTTTCCGTAGCTGTGAGATACAGGGTCATGCAGTGGAATTACCAGGTTGCCTCACAACGGTTTTTGGATTAATACTCTGTAACAAATCAAAATTATCTTCCTCTTGCTTTAAGTAAGAGGAAATAATTAATGTGTGTCATGAGTTTAAAGCCAGATGTTTTTTCACTAGCTGTCCAGTCAGGAGGGTTCAGTGGCTGTGATTTCCTGGAGCAAGTGGATCTTTATAAGGCTATATGACATGATGGTTGGTTTTTAACAATGACAGTGGAGATGTTGTTACTGTCAAAAGAAAAAATGTAGGTGAGATGGGGACATTTTATTCTCATCGCTTTTAGATCTGCCTTTTGCAGTTGCAAAGTGACAATATACGTCGCTGTATGTGGGGAAATAGAGTATGTGATACAGCCATGGCATGCAAAGTGAAGTTCAATGTTAGTTTTCTTTCATTTGTGTCTTGATTTTTATTGTCAGATGATGTAACTGATGGACTAGAGACAGGGAAAATTTTTTGGCTGTGATGCTGCTTTAAAATGGATGGCAGTAGAAGAAAATACACTGCGTATCCACAAGAACTTTTTCACTTGACACAAACCACATGGCAACTTCCAATTGGAAATATCTCGTGTGGGTTTGGTAGGTCATGAATCCTGACCTGCCTGAGCTGCAGCTAGACTAACTCTCTCCTGTTCATTATGGCTGGATGACTCTGGTGGCATAGGGGATCCAGCTCTGCAAAAGAGGATTTGGGGCAAACAGTATCTGAACTATAGTTCCCACAGTGCAAACTGCAGCTTAGGGCAGTGCTGACTGGTCTTGAATTGGCCCAAAGTAAAATGCTTTTGTTTGGTTCAACAATCCCAAGTGTTTTGGTTTGTTTTGCCCAACTTTTTAATTTTTTTTAAACTATTTTCAATAGAATAACCTCATTTTAAATTATTTGGACAGTGTCAAGGTTCTGGCACATATTTTCTGTTGTAAAACTGGAAATCTACAGCATCTTCTTCTCTGGAGCAGGCATTTAGGCAGGGCCCAAGGCAATTTAGCTATGTTTAGGGAAGGAAGCCTGCTTAAATGCTCCACATAATAAACTGTTTCTACAGATAATGCGCCCCTTAGTTTATATGTAATATGCTTCTGATCTTTGCTTTGAGCCTCTTATAGCTGCTTGTGCTCAGTCCAAGAGTCAAGTGTCTTACGAGCTGGATAAACACAAAGATAGAGCTGGTTGTTAAGGAGCTATAGAGATTTACAGAAGTTGACCTCATAGCCATTTGGGGCATTCGTTGGGCATATTTCCCCTATGGCGGAGCAGTCCTGTGCGACTGCTGCTTCTGGTGCTTCTGCTTTACAAGGAAGTAAGTCTGACGGAATCCAGTGGTGGATTTACCTGTGTCTCAGTCATATGTAGTTGACTTTCCACGGAGAATGCAACTGGTGGGACTAGCTCTCCTGATGAGGTTGGAGAGAATAGGTTTCATAAAAAAGACCTGTATTTGAACAAAAGAGAAGATGACTAAAAAACAGCTTTTCCCGAGAAGTTGTAGAGGCATCATGGTAGCTTTTAGGTTAGTGAAAAAAAAAACCCAACAACTTTTTAAGATTTCTTAGTTAAAGCAGGCTGTTTTTTTGTTTAACCAGATACTTTGCTGTAGGGTATTTGCTTCCAACTGCTCAAAGTAAACTTGTTGCTGGCAGCAGAAAGTTGTTTGCTTCCCATACAATGAATTGCTTTCTTTTTAGTGTTTCATTTGGTGATGCACAGTGCCAGAAATATCGCACAACTTACCCATAATAGTGTAGTTTTCTGAACCTCTTTAAGAAGTGCTGCCTGGTGCAAGAGAAGAGGTTTCCTTAATTTCAGCTATAAAAAGCTGTGAAAGAAATGAAAATTAGTAAAATCTGGGGGTTTTCCCCCACTGTTCATCAATGCTGTTTTATCTCTTTGCATAGACAACTAATTTTCTAGTTGCTTGCCTAAAGGGAATTCAAATGAAAAAAAGATGATTGGGTTGCTAGAAGAAGGTGCTCCTGCCTCTGAAGAACAAAATACAATGATTCAAGAAAAAACTTTGAAAGTTTGTGAAATGCCAGAGTGTAATGTATACTTGTCCAGGGTATGCTGTCTATGAATATTTGTGTAGGATCTTTTTGCGACTGTGTCCTTTAGTATCTTGTAAATATGGATACTATCTGTGACTGACAACTTCCCACTGTTTATGTCATGGTCTGAATCCTTGCATGAAGCATGTACTTCATCTCCTTAAGAGATGTGTGTGCACCCAGACACGTGGTATTTGTTCCTTGCTAATGCTCATTTTCAACCTTGTTGTTCCTCATTAACTTTTTATTAAGTATATTTGAGAAGGCTTTCTCCTTAAGGAATATGAAAAAAAAAAGGTCCCTCATCAACACCACTTTTCAAATTCACACGCAGAGCTACATCATCATTGTAAATTATTTTTGGGGTAGGCCATTCAGTATGCTGAGATGATTGCCATTGACCTCAGGAGCTCCAGGAGTGGGTGCTTCCTCACATCTGACTAACCATGGATCCAAAATAATAGAAAATGCTTTTCCAAATAAAGAAATTACATGGTTATTTTATGTTTTCTGAAGTACCGTTTTGCTGGTAGTCCCATTCTCAGCTTGTGTGCCTTACTTGGGCTTTTGCAGATTGAGAGCCGTCAGTGGGTTAAT
Source organism: Rhagologus leucostigma (assembly GCA_013397725.1). Lineage (NCBI taxonomy): Eukaryota > Metazoa > Chordata > Aves > Passeriformes > Rhagologus > Rhagologus leucostigma. The sequence continues at coordinate 543,471 of VZTD01004006.1, read as the reverse complement.
GTTACACATGCAATATATGCATGTGTGTTTAAATTTTAAAATAATGTGTTTTGGGGAAATCTTCCAAACTTAATGGCCTTTTAATGTTAAAACTTCTGTTTCTCCTCAATGGGTGGCTACAGCTTGGTTTAGCAGCTGGGCACGTACCCACAGACTGTGTCAGTGCCTTCCAGCTCTCTCCTGGCATACCTGAGCACTCAGCCCCTGTGCTGCTCAGCTTGTCTCCTTAACCACCTTGCTCTAAAGAGAAATGATACTTTCTGAGTAGTGAACTTGTCCTTCAGTGTTTGTGGACACAAATAATAGCTGCACTGACTCACATCAGAGTTCTTTGGGTGTGACTTTTACGCACCACATTCCTGGGCCAAGTTGGAGCTGGTTGTGTCAGAAACAAATTGAAAAGTATATACATATAAAGAAATTTCCACATTCTTTGATTGCCCAAGACCATTCAAAGCTGGTGGTCTGAAATGATGATCCTTGTTCTATTTCCTGTGAACAGTAGTTGTAGCAGATTCCGTCTCTTGCTTCACAGAAAAGCTTGTTGCATCTGTGGAGCTGCTTTTTGAGAATTCATAATTTTGTACCTTGTAGGAAAATTTCACGCATAAGCCTGGCTTTGCTCCACAAAAAGTCATCATGGTGGATGTGTGGGTATCCAGAAAACTAGAGCTTGGTTTCTGTAAGAGAGAACATAGGTAAAGCTGTGGAAATTACAGTAGTTACTCTAAATTGGCATATGACTCAGAAGAAAGGTTAAGGAAAGCGATTTTGCCACTTAAAATCTCTGTAGTACATTACGTTGCTTAAAGCTAATGAATCTTCCTTTCCAGTTACCTGGAAAGGTTACTAAAGAGATTTTGCTTCTTGGAGTAGTTAAAAGAGAAAGGAACAAACAGAGGTGTGGATGGACAGTTAACAGTTAAATATTTGGCTTAGGCAGTTTAGGATTTCTCATGCTAGCAGAAGCAGGAATTTGAGGAACTTGTATCTGAATGCTTGTAAAAAAAATTACGATAGAATTTAAAAAAAAAAAAAAGACATTACTGAAAAGACCATGAACTTTGGGCCATCAGGTTAGGTTTTTCAGTTCATAGCACTGAACACATTTGAAATCTAGTACAGAAGTCAACAGCTTTTGTCCAAACACAGTGTATATTTAAGTTATATTAGCTCATTAAATACAAAAGTAAATGCAAACTGTGAAGTTCTTCTAGGAGGAAGAAACTGTTTTTAAAAGGAGACATTTGGACACATACAAATAAGTTGAACATAAGGAGCTTTTAGACAGCCCACTTAAAAGTTGCTCCGGGCCTTTCCTAGGGCTTCTGTGTGCACATCTTTCACATTTTCTCCTGTGAACTCCTTAAAGCAGTGGATTTAGATGCCTGTCTAGAACTGGACTGTATAAGCTGGAAATGTTCACCATTTTGTTTCGTGTATCTCAGCAAAGCCAGTGCTCTGCTCTTACCCCCTTCCAGAAAATTGAACAGTAGACCCCAAAAGCTCTCTCAGATCTCCTGTCAGAGGTGTGGGAAGCAGGCTTTTTAGAATAGTCTGCTTTTGTTTGATATAAAAAATACTTGTACTCCAAATGCAGATTTGATAGTAGGACAGGGCTACGTGGAGTGAGAAATAACCTTTTACATCTGGTGAAGGTACTTAGTAAAGCTGTATTTGGAACTTTGATACTGAGTTTTCTGGTCACTTCAAATTGTTTGAGGACTTTTGTCTAAAGATCTCCGTGCAGAAGCATGGATTTTGTAGTCAAGCAAAGGCCTGGAGTTTTTAGGACATCTGAATTTTCAACCTTTCAGAAACCTCCACGACTTGAGATTGGGAACATTTATGTCATATCTGGGCAGCCTCGATGGTTGAGATCTGAGAGTGGATTTGGGAGCTGGAGTGGCTGAAAGTTGCCCAGCTGTGCCACACTGCCAGACTTCCCAGTGTCGCAGGGTGATGACATTTAATTTCAGTTTCGTGTGGGAGTGAGGGAGACTTTGAATCACCAGTAAACTCCTGCCACGACCATGGCTGCTGAAGGCTAGTGCCTTTGCCAAGTTGCTCTCCAGAAGCACCTATTTTGTCAACAAGGATTTATAACATATCACCCGGGACAAAGAGAGCATTACCCACTCGAGGGGCTGCTGTAAAGTCGCTTGCCCTTTGCTGCTTCTGCCTCTGATTTTTAGGGGAGTGGGAGGGGAAAGGAAGTTGTAAGAGGTGATGACAGCGGAGAGGGGGATGCAGTGAGAGGAGCCCCTGCTGGCATGGCCAGTCTGAGCCATTCAGCAGGGCTGAATACGATAAATGCTGCTTTATCCTTTCTTGAAAAGAACAAGATAGCACAGCCTAAATGCCTGGGTGTGCTTAAATAGGCAAATCTGGGATGCTGGAGTTGAGGGCGTTTGAAATCGGAGCTCCCCAAAAGCCAGAGAGCTGCCACAGGTCACCTGCCTTGCTCCGTGGGGACTGGCCCAGGTCTGGCAAGAAATCGTCCACGGACGAATTGTAGTGCAAATTCTTTTCTTTGTTGGTTGGCCTCTTTCACTAGACCATGGCCTATAAAAAATTGTGTAAAAACAATTCTTAAATATTATTTGAAAGGGCAAACGGCCACGCTGAAAGGTTTGACAGTTTGACATATAGCGCCTGGTTCTGCTCACCAGGGAACGGGCGTGCGGAGTCTGGGCTCTCCTTCTGCTCCTTACAGGCTCCGCATTTGTTTTTTTTTTAAATAGCATCTAGTTGCTGTGCAGAGTTGCTGTGCTCCCAGCAATTTGACAGGCAACGAGTCTGCTTCAGTGATCTTAAATCCTTTTAGACTAATTTGCGAGTGAGCAGAAAAACAGCTAGCACCTTCGGATCCAGCACTCAAAACCAGGGAATCAGGTACTGCCAATTAAAGTGCCATTTCCAACCATCATATCAAGACAGATTACTTGCAATTCCTCTGATAATGTCACGCCATGCCTAAAGAGAAAGTGAGATGGAGTTTCTCTATGGACAAAGGATCTGCATGGACCAAACTGATCGGCGAGTGAGGCAGAGGGAGCATGATGGGGATCATGCACACACCCATGCATATGTGCAGCATAAAGGCGAACGGTGTGCCCGCTTTGACCTCAGATAGCCATGGGCCATTCTGAAGAGCCTGTGGCCCCCCAGTCACTGGCCTACTAGTTAATTGCCACACAGACTTCGTGACACATGGGCAGATAATATGACATTTTCGGTTTCTGTCACTAGCAAACGCCACGGCGTTGCTTGCACTAGTTGCTAAGAAGCTGTCAGAAACCATTAGCAGCTGGCTAAAGTTGCCCTATGGCATTTCCTCATGGCATCAGCAAAACAAGCATAAATCACCCAGCGGAGCCTCCCGCTATACTAATGAGCCTGTAAGCTTGTTTATGGACTAGCATCATTTCTATGATTATTTCCACCTTTTCAGTTCGCCTTCATTTGGCGGCAGGAGAAGTCAACTTCAGGAACAGAGTTGCCACCGACATTTTACAAATGCAGTTCGTAGCTGCTGCCATGTGGCTGGTCAGTGGTGCTTCCAGTTTGTTTAGTGATCTTTAAAAGGAGGAAAAGACGGGAAAAAAGAAAGGGAGGGGGGAATCTCTGGAGACCTCACAGAGGTGAGTGTATCGAGTTGCAAAGTAGATGGAAATACTAAAATCCACAATTGACCATTTAGACTTCTCTCTGTGGTTTCAGTCTTTACAGGATCAATTTTCCATTTGAAAAAAGTGGAAGAGGTTAAACAATTTACAGAAGTCTACTGAAGCGTTTGCTCCAAGGATAGCCGGGTGCTTTCTTATCCTCTCCCTGCTTTTCACTTTCTCTAACTTGTGTCGGTCGAGGCCAGGGTTTATTGTTTTAGGCTTTTCTGAACATACACCAGTATTTACACTGGATTGAAAGCATTTGCTTCCAATGAAAATCTTGTCTTAGATTACAGCCCAGCAGTGTAATTTCCCTCCCAGATGGGAGTAAAGTAGCAGTATTTGCCTAAAAACAGTAGGAAGAACAAACTGTGCATTAAGCCAAGGCTGTTTTTGGCTTGAGCTAATGATGTAACAGAAACCTTTTATTTGGGATAGGTCACTGCCCGGGATTGAAGGAGGTGATCTGGCTCGTGCTTGAAAGGTTTCTCCATTGTATCTACATAAGTCTTCACTTAAAAAATCCTGTTCCTAATGCTTCTGCTTTCGTACAGCAGAAATAAACAGGAAAGGTTCTGGGGAGTGTTATAGGTGGAATGCAGAAAGCTTTTCCTCCCCTAATGGAGGATATAATTCAGGTGCCCTGGAGGCATGCTTTCAGGAATTCTCTTGCCCGAGGTAATGGGAAGCTAAGGCTGCTTGAAGGCCTTGATTATCTATTGATGCACAAAGCTGGAAAAAAAGTCATCTCCCTTGGATTATAGTAGATATTTCCATAAATTATCAATGAGTCCTCCTCCTGTCAGGCATGAGGCAATGCCTGCTAAATTAATCTGAAGGGGGTTTGAAATGAGTATATTTTTTAAAAAATGGGGTGGGGGGAGAGGATGGGTGGACGATGGCTGGGAGGTGGTGAAAGGCAGTGTCATTAGGTTAGAAGCTTTTCATTTTTAATCAATGAATGCGTAATACTTTTCTTTTCCTTGTTTGCCTCTCACAGACAGAAAGTAGATTAGCCCGTGGAATTTTAAATGCTGTTGAGTTGTTTCCTTTGCTCATGTTTCTTTTATGAATTATTATTTTATATGGTGAATGGCTTCTCTGTATAAAAGCCCTTTTTTACATACTGGGCTTTCGAAGAATTTGTTGGATATCTAATTTCTTCATAAAAATCTTGTGTTTGTCTGTAACTATCCAAGGTTACAGTTTCATTAAAGACACAGGCCAAGTCATAAGGACAATTATAAATTTGCCATGGTCAGTAACATGCTAAGAATATAATATTAATAATAGCTTTTTTTTTTTTGGTGCTGAAAGCTGTTTAACGAATCATAATTATGACAGTCTGCATCCCTTTTTTAAAATATATTTTATATTTGTCCCTAATGGAGATAGTTTGTATTCAGCTAAATTGAGATTACTTTCTTCATCATTCTTGCCCAGGGGGTGTAAAAAACACTTGCCTAATAACATCACAACTCCATGTTGCTACAAGTACAGTGTCCTTGGAAGCCCCGGTATGTTGTTCAGTCCACATGCAGTTGATGCAAAGACTTACTTGCTCTGCAGGCTTGTTGATAAACTGTTTTCAGTGTTTGCAACAAAAACGGCATGCGAACTCCTAGGCACTGCAACTTTTGTTTTCCTGTGGCCCCTAACCCATCAGCCCAGACCAAGCTGGCTGCTACACAGTGGCATCCTCCCGCAGACGTGTTGCTAATGTGATGAGAACTGTCTCAGTCTCTGCTTTAAGGAAACTCATTCTGGATCAGTGGTTGTTTCACAGAAGCAGACACCTAATTACAGATATGGCACACTGGCACAAGGCAGGGTATTAATTCCTAATGGTGTATGTCAAATTGGTGCCTACTTATCCCACTCTGAATTTGTTTTGGCTGGGGCTGGGAAGAGGGGCGCCAGTAAGCTACCCACCTCTCATCAAAGAATCAGAGGAAGTCAAACATCTGTAAAAGACTTAACATAAGCAATGCCTCAATCATCTTTTTTTTTCTGAATTTGTCGAGAGAATGATTTTGCCAGAGAGCTGCATTCACTTTTCACACCCCAGGATGGGACAAGGCACCCAGCTTCACACACGTCATGATCCCCATCCCAGAACACCATTGATACTTTCCTAATTGTCAGCTCAGCCAAAGTAGCTGACTGGGATGAATCTTTGGGAAGTGACCTAGTGTGAAGAAGAGCCAGCATTTCCACCTTTGCAAGCTGGATGCTTTCAAATTTTTTTATAATTTGTAAGCACTTTTTGTTCTGGGTTACAATGTCAGAGATGGCCACACTGTCCTTCAAGAAAAACCAGAATGGGGCCAACACATTTCTGAGCCCCTCCCTCTCCCCATGTCTCTCCCTCCCTTCCCCCGTCCCCTCAACCCCTGGTGAATTACGGTGTTAAAGAATTTATACCTCATTTAAATATTCATGCAGTTTATACCCAAAGCCAGGCTTCGGCTGAAGTATATAAAGGTAGCATAAGTCAAAATTTGATTCACTATATTTACAGGTGACGGCTTGGACAACAGTGTAGCTTCCCCCAGCACAGGTGATGATGATGATCCAGATAAGGACAAAAAGCGACATAAAAAGCGTGGCATCTTTCCCAAAGTAGCCACAAATATCATGAGGGCATGGCTGTTCCAGCATCTAACAGTAAGTGAACTCTAGATCACATATGCAAAATAAAACATGGATAATGTCATAGTTGTAGTAGTCATAGAAAGCAAAAAATACGTATGATGTTGCTGCCAGGCAGTAGAGGAACTTTTCCAAGCAGAGTTGTTGTTGTTGCCTCATTTGCTAGATGCCAGGAGAAGAGCATAGATCGTATGTTTCTATGGTATGGGGTTTTTTTGTGTGTGTGTGTTGTTTTTAGATTTGTTTGTTTGTTTGAGACGCAGTTGTTAACAGGACATCACTGCCAAATGTGATTTTTACTTGAAGCTCATATTAATATAACCTTGCAGACCTGTCCTGCTTTGCAGCTCCTCTCAGCTGATGTGGGAATCTCTGCTTTGGAGCACAGAGCAGCATTTGCTCCCTGGTTCTGTGCTCCAGAGAACCGCAGAAAACAATTGGGGAGATTAAAAAACAAAGCCAAAAGCAAACAAAGACCTTATTCAGATGTTTGTCAGAGATCATCAGAAGCTTCATGATGAAAGGTCTGAATGTATCTGGTTTAATAGCAAAGTATAATTTTTTTCTTTGAGACGTTCTCATTCCCAGAGTGTAAGTTACCCCTGTATTTAATGTTAGGAAGTGGTGGGGGTATGCGCAGTTATTTCTGTTACCACAGCTACCTGTATGGAGTGTTTTTATTCCTGGGATTAGAAATCAAAGCTCTGGACAGGTGTGTGGGGTTAAGATGGGTGCTGGAGCTGCTTTCAAGGCTTTGTATTATGTATCACACCTTCTAACATTAGCATTTAGAAAAGTGTTTCTAATGCCATTCTCCTTCTTCCTCAAATTGTGGTGATCTGACACTTTGTTTTTATCCACTGTGGGGACCTGGGCTTTGAGCCGCAGGTTTTTTTTCTCAGCCTTTCTGTGCCAGGAGGATAAGGGTCAGGCAAGGGTTGCTGGGGTGTCTGCAGGTGGTAGTGAAGAAGGGCTCTTACCTCTAACCCCAGTAGCTGACTCTCTCCTCTGCCTGTAGTTAGGGTCAGGATGAAATAAGAAGCTGGCCAGCTTGCCCAGCCTCAGTGGGAGCTCTGCCAAGGGTGTACTCATAAAGCGGAGGAAGTGCTCATGCACATCACCCCTCCATCCCCTGCTGAGCCAAGAAACCAGATATCTGCCATGACTCTTGTCAGCACGGGGATCAGGCAGGGAATCCTGTCCTGTACGGTCCTGGGTTGCTATGAATGAACCTTCACGTTGGAGCTCTACTCCTCAGAGGCCAGAGAGGGCCTCAGGTATCTCCAAGTTAATCTCTCTCTCTGGCAGACTCCATGTCAGCCATGCCCTAGCTTTGCCAGGTCTGTAGCCCTGTCTGGTGTCTTCAGTGCCATCGCTTCCGAAGGCTGAGCTCCCTTTGGTGTTGATGGCTCCCCATTTGTAGGTCCTCACCCAAACTGAGTTGACACCTGGCATCTCTCTGCAAGTAGATGTGAGGTTAAGGACATCCACCCCCAAAACAGTTCATGGATGCTGTGCCAGCAGCAGTGCTCACGCCAGCCTGATGTAGCTGGTTTAGGTTCAGGAATGAGGGGAGGCCCTGGAAGCACTGCAGTCAGGACAAGGCACACCAGGGAACACCGAAAAACTGCACATCAGTTCCTGTAATTTCCAGTGAGGAATTGCAAATTAAGTAGTAAAAATATTTTTTCCTTTAAGTGGCCTTTTGCTGTTTTTGTGCTAGTAAATAAAACATCACCCAAACGTGAGCACAGGAACACAAAGGTCAATCCTGGCAAACTGTTTGAGCAGTCTTCAGCATGCTCTTAGCCTGGACCAGGTACCCCCCCTCCAAATGCCTTCCTGGGAATATGGCAGAAGACTACAGGGTGTCTCTAAAAAGCTCTTGTGGTGGGATCCACCCTGTGTAGAGCGCGTAACTACCTGAGCTTGACCTGACCCTGTAGCTAATTTCATGCTTAGTCTCAGGACCAGACAACAAACCGAACAGACCCCTTCACTGTTTCACCTGGGTTAGGTGCAGGGTTTTAGTGGCTTTTCACTCCTCTCCTGTGCGGTAATAGTGTTCAAAAGAGGAGAATGCCTGCTGAGCTTTCTGCAGGGCTCCTAGCAGTCCCTAGGAGACAACATCTGGACATCTACTTGTAAGGTGGTCTCTTCTTCTGGAAATCGCAAATACAGAAAGAATCATTCCCCCCAGGACCTATGCAATGCTGCATTTTCTACCTTGTAGCACTGAGCTAAGGCTTGCTTTAAAAATCCACCATCCGCTGTGCAGATCCAGCCCAGCCATGTGAAACATGCAGTTTTATTGCAGGGCAGCTTTCTCCTCTTCTGGCAGCATGGTAGATCCAGACTTACCTGATCAATTCAGTAAAACAGAATTGGTTTATCCTGTCTGACCTTCTCCAGGCAGGACCTTGAGACAGACTCTGGGTGGGATCTTGGATTGTTTCCTCAAATTAAAACATGTCTGGAGAACATTGTAGGCTCTTCCAAGCACTAGAGCAACAGAGCATGTTTACAGGCTGCTTGGGGTGCTGTCCTGGCTGCAAAAAAACCCCAAAACAAACCTAGGCCCAAATAATGGCTGCAGTCAGAGCTGAGGTGTAGTGGGGAGAGAGAAGGAATCAAAACTCCAGTTCATTTTTGAGGGCATCTGGGCTTCATGACTGCTCTTATAACACTGCACAGTGGTATGGTGGTGTCCCCACCTGATGTCCTTCCTGCAGGAGGAAGATCATCCTGAGGAAGTTAGAGATCCCACACAGTTTATTTATTTATTTATTTATTTATTTATTCATTCATTCATTCATTCATGCATGTATTTATCAGTGGATTTGGTCTTTTGTAGGGTGAACACAAGGTCCTCCCTAAAGTGGGAGGTGAGGAAAGACAGGGGGGTGCTTCTGTTCAGGAATGGGATATGTCACGACTGGTGATACCTCCCTTTTGCCCCAGTGCTTTACCTGCCTTCACTTTGCCATCGGAAAAATGGCAGGGAAGAAATGAGCTGAAGTTAAGTGCAAAATCCATCATCCCCTTGGCCACTGGTGCTTCCTAACTGAGATGTTAGTTGGGAGCCATCCTTTTCAAAAGCAAAATTTTTTCACAATTGTAATATTAATACACATCACTGGCATGGAATTAAGTAAAATAGACAGTAATTGCTGTGTCTGTCATACTAATGATTATTGGTTGGAAAGACCTAAAATACAGTCTTTCAAAAGTGTATAGGTTGGGTTAATTCCTTCTATGCAATTATTCCATCTCCAAGAGCATTAAGTCTTCCTCTGTGTACTGACTTCATTTCCGAAGGTTTGTCCCCTAGTTCTCATTTCGCACTTAGGAGGAAATTCATTTTTTTCTCTCCGGATGCTGAAGTGTTTGGGCAGTAGTGCCCACTCAGCGTCAGGCTCCAGCTCCCCCCCAGTATTTTGACTGATGTGCAGAACTGAGCTGACATATGCCCAAAGGGTAAGCAAGCGCTGTCTTCTGCAGATGCAGGCAGTGTGCTCTGAAGCTTTTCAGAGGATAAATCGGGATAAATTCATCCAAATTGCCTTTTTTTTTCCCCTCTTGGATTAATAACAACAAAAACAATCAGCTAAATCAATTGCAAAAGTGCTGACCAGACTCACACTTAGGACTTTGCAGGATATTTTTTTAACTCTTTGCTGTTTTGATTTAATTTTGATTAAATATCTGGGTTGGAAGAGCTGCTCAGGTGGGCTGTTAGTTGGGCAAAATGTAGTTGTGGAAATTTTGGAATTTTGTCGAAATTTTTCATGGTAGCTTATGACACCATCTGGCAAATCTGTAGGTTTATGAAAACTGGTTTTAGGATTTTGCTGTAAATTTGAGATGGAAGCTTGTTACTATCTGGATTAAAATTAAAAAAAAAGAAGAAGACTAATTTGGTGAAGAACTATTAAAGTTGAGTCAAAACTGAGAAGAGGCTTGTGGAGTGGCATCAGATGAGCATCAAATTCCGTGGCAGGGGCTGGAGGAGGGACTGGGGCAAACCAGTTCTGTGCTGGCGCTTTACTTCAGAAAGTCACCGTAAGGATAATTTCAGGGTGTGTTGCAGCCCAGCAATGTTTCGCAGGCCTTTCAGACTTCTTAAAAATTTTTAAAAATTTTTTTCTTAGATCACTTAACATTCAGGGTTCATCTCTCCCCCCGAATTTTTCAAGCATATCTCCTCACTGTAATGTATATCCTTCAGCAGGGATTGTGAAATAAGGGAAAGGCTTCGGGGAAGGGGAGGGGAATTAAAAAATAATCTTGCTTACAGTTAAATCTGTGTAAATTTAATTGTGGCAACAGGGTTAGTTTCTGCTTCAGTCCATCCTAGGCTTTTGTCTCAGCAATGGTATTATATAAATTGGTATTTGGAATTGGTATAAATTCCTTTTTGTTCAAAACTAGAAGAAGGGAGTTTGTGGGGTGTCATTTCAAGTGTTTTTTTCACTCATTGTGAATACTCTGCATCCTTTAAATCCAGCTTAATTTAAAATGTTGGGATTCAAACCTCATTTTGGGGATTATACAATGTAATTGGTTTGTTATATGATGAGTATTTGATGATCTTCATGTTCATCATCTAACCAGGCAAAAAAAGCCATAAAATTATAATCCCAAAAGATGTTTAATAACGATTTAAACTATTGAAAGGCTTTATTTAAGCACATTAGGGGATTATAAACTACTCTCTTTTAATGGTGCCAAGAGGTAGATTCAAGGACTTCAAACACCTTTTAAAAAACAAATTGCCATGATTTAAAAAAAAATGAATGGGCTGAGGATTTCTTTCATGTAAATCCCATAATTTAATCATTATTTTTAACTGCTTTTAAAACAATTTTCTTAGGAGGCTAAATCTTACTGAAAGGGGAGACTGAGCAGAAAGTAAGAGACATGGCTGAAAGATGTTGACTTTAAAGTGAAAGGATTTTTTCTATTATGTATCTGGATTTTTAACCTTTATTGATTACTTGATGCCATGATATGAAACAAGAAAATTTAAAATAAGCAATATGCAATCTGTTTAGTAAAGCTGTTATTTGTAAAAGAATTTATTGGAAGCAGATATTTTGAATCTAGTGAAAAAAATAGTCCCAATCGCTTCAAGGATGCTATTGTGATAGAAAACTTACACTATTTAATTCTATAAGTTTTCTTTTTATATTAATATTTTACTGGCTAGCAACTTTATAAAGTTAAAACAAGTATATTTCATGTCTTTTCTCATCCCTCCATAGTTATGAGATTTTGCCTTGGGAGAAGCACGGGGTTAATTTGGCTGCCTGCCCCTACTCCCGTGTGGGATGCTTGTCTGGTTTTGCAAAGGAGTATAGTGGAAGGGTAGATGGATACAAAACTAGGGTACTGAAAACATGGAAAGGGGAAAATACTTGGCTAAACCAACTTCTCTTTGTTCTCTTCTTGAGAGATTTGGAAGTGTTAAAACAAAATAATGCCACTTCCCCACTCCCCCATAAAAGTGCAATTTACAACGAGTCTCCATCCTGCACCAACTGATACTTGCTCTGCAAAATGCCAGAGGGCTCCTGGAGCTCATCTGCGTAACAGGGGTCAGATTTCCATATATTGGACTCGGAAAGGCTAGGGGTGTCCCCCCACTTTATCCCAAATACGCAAGTCTCCTCTTTCACTTGATTTTATTGTGGACAAAGCTGTAAAAAGTTTTTTTCCACATCTGCAAGACTTCTCAGTGCCAGCTGTCCCAAATTCCTGGGAAAAAGCCAGGCTTTTTAGCTTGCCTTGAGTCACTCGTGCACCGCCGTCGCCTTGACTGGGAAGGTGGGAGCCAGGGCTCTTCCTGCTCCTGGCAGCAGGAAGACTTGTCAGAACATCCAAAAAAAGCATCTAACACAGGTTGGTGCAAGTAACTTGCAAGGTGGGTCCTCAGCTCCCTTCTGCTGGGGGAGGTGCTGTGGCAGTCATCTCCAGTGGCAGAAAATGGGAAATGTTATTATGGGAGAAGATAGTTATTCTGGGGCTCTGTCCAAATTGACTTGAGAGCTCCAGAAAGGAGGACAAAGAGGATTTAGGTAACTGGGTTTGAATTAACTTCTTAACCCTTCATCCCTCACAGAGTTTCGTGGAGGACAGTGACTGTTAAAAACTACAGCATTTTCATTAATAGGCCTCAAATTTGTGGCTTTGACCTGCTGTCCAACCTCCAAGGATTGGTTCGTTTTCTAGCATGAGGGAAGTTTCGCCATTTTAAAAGAAAACTGTTGGGTTTTGGGTGATACCCTTGGCAATGCTGCTGTTGCTCCAGTTTCATGATTTCTTAGAAAGAGCATGTCTCCTGCACTGTCTTGTAGATTATTTAAGTTCTCGGCGCTGAGCTGTACTACAAACCTTTGGTTTTAGAACAGAAAGGAAAAATAGAGGGTGCTTCGGTCAGTTAGTTCAAGGAAAACAGATTATTTACTTAGGCTCTTCTCACATTCAGAAGTGTGATGTAGTTACAGCATCTGTTTTTTTAATATCTGTGATTTAGCTCCATTTCTATTGAAGACAGCCATCATGTCTTAAACTACAGGGCATGCAACATCTCATCAGGGCTCCTCACAGTTTTGGGGATGGCAGTAATCCAGGGAAGTATTTTGGTTGAAATCAGAAGGTAGCCAATAATCTGAGCCAACAAGATTTTAGAGAGAGAGAGAGTGTGTGTCTATTCCCAAAGGACTATCCTACTTTTTTCCCAAGTTCCCACAGTTTCTACCTTGGAGGCACTATTGTGCCAATGTGGAAGCCAATAGCACATTAAAGAATTTGAATTATTTTGAAGCTGCTGAAACACATTAGTATTTAGACGCTAGCAGAATTTCACATCTGAGTAGAAGCAAGGGAATACTGAAAAGTTGAAACATGATAAACATTAATTCAGATGCTAAATTACACTTGCTCTGGTTGTACTAGAACTCCTTTTGTTTGCATAAATATTCTCGGAAGTGAGTTTACCAGCAGGAATGTTTGCAGTAATAAGAATATTTAGGTCAGCAGTAGATGCTTTGCTTTTTTCTCCACCCTCTCCTTTCTTTTTATATTTGCAGCTGCGATATTTTGCCTGTGCAGCTTCATTTTTGAAATTAGCCTCCTCCGGTCAAGACATGGCAATGTGTTACACGGTGCACTGTCTTTCTGCAGTCAAAGCAGACGTACAAAATTCAAGTATCACCTTTGGAAGGGGACAGAAAGGGAGGGAAAAAGTTTGGTCACCAACTTTTAAATCTGGAAGTACCCATGGAAATATTTTGGCAAATAGTTTGCAATATGAAGTGCATTAAAGGCAGCAACAGTATCTTGGCAAGCAGTGGGTGAGCAGGAAATGAGGATAAATTAATGGGCTTGGTTGTTCATTATTAGTTGTTTATTTAGCTTGTCGTCTAACATGGTTGCTACAAAAGAGCCTATGTTGATTCTCAGATATGCTTATATACATAAGTGCCAGTGTTCATTTTTTGTTGGATGTCTAACTCTTGAGGCAGTTTCACAGCATGCCAGTGTGCTAGCAAGTGACTTAATCAGATCAGGTAAAGTGCCAAAATATGAGGCACCAAACCAGTTGGGTGCATATCTGATGAGATGTGCTAATCTGTGGTGTAAGATAAGCTGCCTTTCAAATAGGGTCACATTTGGAAGTGGTACATCAAGTTGTGTAAGATGCATTCCCTTGCTCTGGCATACAGTATCCTACATCTGTTTGCGTGAATTTAACCCTTGTCTGGATAAGCCGAAGCAGTGATGTTGTGGTGACTATAGTCTGTGTGTTGCTCCAGGACAGGCATGAGAAGTGACTTGGTTTTGTACTCATTTAAGGAAAGTTTTGTTTCCCTTTTCCTGCATTTACCTTCAGATACACAGAATCTGCACTGTTACAGCTTACATGCTTTTTCTTGTTGCATATATTCAAGAGGCCCTAATTCCTGATATTAAGTACTTATGTTTACTGTCTGCGCATCAAAATTATCCAGAGAAAAATTTTCCTTTGGAAGGGTAACTTTTTTTTGGTGATGTAAGTTAAAATTTTCCATGGGTAATGCCATCCTTTCCAACAAAATGCTCAGCTGAAAATCCAATTTTCAATATTCATAGAGTTGTTATTCATGGAACAAATGTATTCATAGAATTGTTAAGGTTGGAAAAGACCTTTAAGATCATCAAGTCCAACCAATCTTATCTTATTGATGAGTCATCATTGTACTTCCAGCTCCTCACCCTGTAAGCTACAGCAGTGCTAAATATATGTGTAGAGAGAAGGTAAGTAGGCAGAAAAGAGTTTAAGTTAATATGTAGTTATCTAATTTACCTCGTCTTTTGCATCATTGCCTGATTTAGACCCAGAGTATTTAGTAGAGTGCTCGTTTCACTTCAGTGGTGGGCCATCATTTTAATAAGGCAAGGCAAGGTCTAGGAGCCTTACCACTTCATCTTCAGCTTTATGAAGCAGAAACTTCTGCCCAGAAAATACTTCTCAGACTTTAGATATAGCATGAATATTCTTTTCTTGGCTACTGGTTGGCCCTTTGTAATCCAACCTGTAGAACATTAAACATTTGGAAGTACTTTTAAAAAAAACCTAACCACAAAAAAAACTTATTCTCACAATGGGTCCTCTGTTCCAGTGATGCAAGAAGCAAGGTAGTCACATTAGTGACACTAAAGTGGTCACTTGAGTCACATTAGTAAAACCAGGAGGCTGCTCATGGTATAAATATGTTTTCCAAGAACTGTTTTTGAACCCAGAAAGAAAATGGTGGGACTTTGCCTTGGGCACCTTGCTCTGTTGATTGCTCAAAAGTCAGGTTTGAAGTGAAACTCTTCGTCCTAGGCCATCCTTATTCATGTCTGACAGAGCTTTTGGAGCTCCTAATGATATTTTTGGAAAGGTAAATGCCATATTAGACAATCAGGCTAGTTAATAGATTCACTGGCAAAACTCTGCTTATTTGCCATGGATTTTGTGCTGATCCAGGAACTTCATTGTGCTTGTGTGAGAACAGCAAAGAGGATAAACCCTCGATTTCGTTGCTGAAACCTGAGCGTGGGTCTGTCAGTGCAGCAGGTTGTAAACCCCAGAGGACCTTAAGCTGCACTTGGGGTCGGAATAATTTTGAAACTGGTAATAACCCAAACCTTTGGATTCTTATGAATAAAATGCAATTTTAGTAATGTTTTCATAAACAGCAGTAATGGTGGCATTTTAGTAAACAGTGGCATTACTTGCATCAAAATTGCACCACATTGGCTTTTAAATTACTCCACCTGTCTGTATGAATAGGATTTTCAGTGTCGAGGCACACAGACAGCTGCTGCTAATGTTTTCTTTCTCCCTGTGTAGGTAATGTTGGCAAATCTGCAGCCATCAAGGCTGGTTTCTGATGTAAAATGGTACCTGACCTACTGGCTTTGGTGCTACAAAAGGAGCAGCTTTAATTACTAATGGTCGTGTTTTAGTTTTGTACTTGTTGATGTACAAAATGTCATTTTAGAGCGGTGTAACCTCTGGTTCACTTCCAACAGGGATGGTACACTGGCTGCAATTATTTTCAAAATAATTTGTGTTCCTTGGTGGCAGCTTGCAATCCTGCCTTGTTAACTCTCAGATAATTAGCAGGGGTCTGGTCCTCCAGGTCCCTGTGTCTCCAAGTCTCACTAGTACCACACACCTTGGAGGGCTGTCCTGGATGAAAGTGAAATTGTGCTTACAAATCCCACTTGATTTATTTCTAGGACTGTTCCCTCCCTTGCACTAGGTGAGTGTAATACCCAGAAATTCGTAGAAATAATTTTGTCCTCTAACCCCTGGTAAGCCAGAGAGTTTATGTGGAGGCAGAGTTGGGGCATGCTGCCTCTCTTCCCAGTTATGAACAAAAGGATAGGCTGATGCGCTGCCTGGTGCCGTTTTGCTGGGTTGAGTTTGGTCAGAATGATCCAATTACCAGCCTCATGCCAGGCCTTAAAAGGGTTAAAGATGTTAATGGTGCAGTTAAAAATACAGCTTGCCAATGAGCTATTTTGTGCAAATGGTATAAATATAAGATACACTTGTCTGGCTCATTTGCAAGCATTCTTTTTGACTTCTTTCACACAACTGGTGTTTTTGTGTTTAATTTAACAAGAAATGAGTAGTAAATGAAAGCTGCTGCCTGAAATCCCACTGTGAGCGTGTTTTGCACTTGGCTCCCCAGTGAAAAGGCAATTTGTGAAATTATGTGATAGAGTAATTAGATGAAGCCAGGGCTTCTGATTGTTGCCATGCTTATGTGGTAAAGGTTTGCTGGGGAAAAAAAATAAAAAACACGGATTATTACCCTGGCAAGTTGGCTCAAAGCTTCTTCATTTATTTGTAAACAGAATATTTAGTGACCGCATAGGAAGTAGCTGTAATCACCAGCTCGTAAAGAAACCACAGCAGAGCTTTTGGATTTTTACAGAGTGCTCATGTAAAATTTAAGCTGGGAGGCAGAATCCCTGTTAATGTAATTAGGATCTAATTTACCACCCTTTGCACACAGATGTAATAATGTCTAGATATTTATTCTATCTTTAAGCACATTACATATACCTCAGTGCAGCAGTTACTGAACAGAAACAGGTGTGAGCACTTTCCGGATTCATTTTTACACTGTAAACACACAGCGATTTAAAGGGAAATATTTACAGAAAAAAAAAAAAAGGAGGGAAAGAATGTCTGCAAATGAGGCAGTAATGGACAGTTGCCCTTTATGTACTGATGGATTTCTCAATGGTTAAGTAAATTAAAGCAAATGCTAGAAAAATCAATAGGCTTGCAGAGTCTTGGTTGTGCCTCATAGACTTCAGGACAGAATGACAGATGTGGTGCATATGACCCATTTAAGTATTAATGCTTGGGAAATTGCCTCTGCGTGCAAGGTTATAGGCCTAGAAATATTGTTATATTATATTACAGACAATGATATTTTTAAGTATATATGGAATTTATACGTTTCAGTTTAGTTGCTCTTCGGCATTACATTTGTCCTGGAAGATTAGTTGCAGAGTTGTTTCTCTGGAACGGTAAATCAGGTTTAAAAAATGTTTGAACAGTGAATTGTCTTTCCAGGGCTGCTGCAGACTGGCGAGTGTGTTGCGCACTATGGGGAGACAGTGATTGTGTTAAATAAGAGCCACATAGCCAATGTGTTCACTAGCAAATGTAGCATATAAGCGAGCCTAAATTAAATATCATTAAAAGGCAGCTTTTGAAATGGTGAGAGGGCTGGCGCAGTAACATAGGGTCGCTGTTAAATTGGGGTATTCTGAATGACTAAACACAAAGTAAAATCCAAAGCACATGGTCAAGATGAGCTAAGTAAGGTAACCACCAAGACGGATCTTCCTCACCCCACGTGCCACAATTGGAAGGGGCGAGTTTGCATGGGCAGGATGAGTAAAAACTGACCCCACACAGAAATTCTCCTGAAATAGAGATGTTATGATTAATCCAAGCAGGCAGACGAGCTCTAAATGAGATAGTGTTTGCCATCTCTGATTTCTGTCATTTCTTGCTGTACTTCCACCCAGGCAGCAGGGAAGTAGACCAAGTTAATTGTCTCTTTGTGGCATCTCTGGCAGGAAAAGCGTGAAAATAGCTGGGACCCTGATTTTGGTGTTGGCGTGAAGGCAGAGCAGTGTGTTGGCCGTGCTTGCTGTCGGTGACAGCGCGCCATACCTTGCCAGTTATCCTGACTTCACCCCAAACACCTGTTTCTGTGAAGGGAGCAGAGGCTGCATTTTATATACAACTGCCATGTTTAATATTAGAAAGGAGCTTTAGACTTTCACAGTACCACTGCTATTCCTTGCTAAAGCCATTACATAGGAAGTTTTGTTGTTTTTCTCTCAAATATTAATTTTCATGTTTTACTTCCATTTTTTCAATAGATATTTTTTCCTTTTTTTTTTTTTTTTGGTTGTTTTGTTTTGTTCCTTGATTATCTCTGATATTTGGGTACCACTGTTTCCCTTCTGGCTCCCTCTTTTCTTATTTTTCCTTTTCCCTAAAGTGTGAAAACTCAGTGGGGAATAAAGCAGAGCCATCTCCAGTGAGTATAAGGGCTGCAGACTGCTACTGGGAGCACCAGTGAAACGATGACATTGTGGAGGGGCAGATTATTACTTTTGTGCCTGCTGAGGACCTATTTGTGTATTGAGGCTGGATGAGAGCGACTGGTGCTGAGGGCTGTCAGGCCAGGGCTGAGTGATGACAGACCCTTGTCATTTGCCCACATTCAGCTTCATTGCTATGGTGACAATATGTGGTGATGAAAGTTGCCGCGGAGGGTTGGACAGCATCCTCCATGGTTGCCGTAGCCGACAGCATCTTTGCAACAGCGTGTTCAAGCTGCTGATGGCCCTCGGTGTCAGAGCAGCATCAAATCTCTAATGACAGAAACTCTCCACAGGTTTTTGGGTCCGCAGGGATAGTGCTCATGGCACCATCGCTAGTCTCAGCAACTTCTTGCCTCAGTGACAAAAATTGTCTTTACCTGTTTTAGTCATTTTTATGTGCCTCGTGGTGGATTTCCCTGAATTATTTTGTGTGACATACAAGCTAGGTAAGCTGGCACTTACCTGCACAGCAGCACGGGGTGGCCATGGTCCTCCTCCTGCCTCATGTAAGGCAAACACATTAATCAGCATATAAGCAATGGCTGCTTTCATTAGATATACGTGTGAGGGGCCCTGGTGAACGGGCTCTTTTGTTCCCGACCAATTCAGAAGGGATCAAAGGTCAGCAGGAACCCAGAAGCCATCAGTCAGGGCGGGTTTTGCTGGATCCCGGGGTTGTCAGCTCCGTAGTCACCCCTGGCAACTTGGGCTGCCGCCTGCTTGCCTTCCCTGCTGCCTGGCACAGAAGCGGAGCATCCGGTCTCTCAGTTGCTGTAAAAAGATGCTGACATAAAGTCGGCATTTGAAATACAGCGTGAGCATTGCTGTGCTCCTCTTTGTTATCCAAGTCATTTGAGAGTGAGATTACAAAAATGATAAGTTGGCTTTGTAGAGATTATTTTGCTGCGTTCATCTTTAGGATGTGTTTTAAGGCTGCAAATTCATTTTTGGTTTAGTGGCAAATGGCAGCCCGGAAAGAAGCAGCAGCATACTGACAAAATGTCCTTCTACGCTTCTGCATATAAAAGTTCACTTATAAAAAAACTTCTGGTATGGCATTTATTTCCTCTGAGCAGATCGATTTATTTTTCCTCCCCTCCCTGTGATGTTAAAGTACATTTGGCAGTAATCAGTTTATCCTTATTAGAAGCTGTGGTAAAAGGCAGAGTTGCTGAGTCAATTCACTCCATTTACTTCCCCTATTGAGCCTTAATGTGTCCCAGTCCCCACCCCTTACAGTGAAAACATCATCAATTATAGGGCTGACAGGAGCCTGGGACTCAGTGTAAGTTACTCCTTGGGGTTATTCATCTTGCACCAAAAAAACTGGCACTCAGCAATATTCATCACTTCCCCTACCTAAAATGATTGAATAAACAGTGGGGTGAATTATCAGAGGGGTAAAAAGGGGGAAAAGTGCGTTTCAATATGTTGGAGGCAACTGCAGGCTCTTATGGCAGGAGAAATAGAGCCATCAGCCAACATGCAAGCTCCCCACCAGTGTTTAATATTGCTGCAGAGCTGGAGGGAGGCTCAGTTATCCTTCAGCCAGACGCCTTACTGCTTCTCATAGCCTGACCTGCAAGAGCTTTTCTATTTTGGCACCTGGGCTGGAAAAGCAGCTTCAGCCCTGGAAAAGCGGCTTCAGCACTGATGCAGCGGAGATGTGCTCGGTGCGCAACTCTGTCAGCTCCTTAGGGTGAAATACATTTAAAACACTGCTCAGTTTACTCCAGTTTGATCCCGTGATATTTGTATTTATTCCAAAAATCCTGAATCCCCTCCGGTAGGAAGTATTTCGGAGGGGGAACTTAATTTTTTAGGTTTTTTTGTAAATGTGATATGGTAAAGTCTTTTTCTCCAAAACCTCAAGAAACACAAAAGCATGGAATAGAATGTGCTTTGTTACGATTACCTCCCCTTCCTACAAAACAAAGCAAAAAAGCCCATCCAGCCAAGCGAATCCAAACATGAAAACCTCAAACTCTGGGCTTATTTAAATTTTCAAAGTAATCTTAAAAAAAGAAAGAGGCTCTGCTTTCCTTTGCCCAAAAATATAATGCAGTCACGATAAGGGAAGAGAAATTCCCTTAGCCATACACCTGGTTTGTTTTTATGCCCAGTGTTGCGGTCAGATGGTTGTCTAAATAAACAGAGATTAGGTGGAGGGCTTTATCTCAAAGCTGGTGCTGGTTATCACACTGCTTCCTCCCACTCCCTCCCTCTGATTGTGAGTTGTATAAGAAGACTTAGCAAGCATAACTTAGAGCCGATAACCTTTGAATGTTAGTTCAAGGAAGCTGTGCCTAGTAACAACAACAAAAAAAGAAATTATGCAAACTCTGTCACAGACTATTCAAACAACTGGCAATTTGACCCTAATTCTGATTTAAAAGAAAAAGTATTTGGTATGTTTTTTGCTTCGAGAGTTCTATTTGAATTTAGCGTGATCAATAATATTAATATTTGAGCAGTAGTAAAAAAAAAAAAAAAATTCCAGGAATAAACTCGCGTTTATTCTTCAAATCATCTCTCCTTTGGGGGTCTTGCTTTAAACTTGCTTTAACAAAAGGAACCTGTGATGTTTCATTTGGCCAAATTGCTCCAGCCCTGCAGTTGAGGGTTGAATTGATCTTGATGCAGTCCTGGAAGAAGACACTGTTGACATTTGCTTTTGGTGGTAAATGAGATATATAGATATATCTATATATATGCATATCTACACAAGCAGGGGACATAAAGGGAGGCTGCCAGGTGATGGGCAGCTTCTGTCTCTCCATGAAAGTAAACAGGAAAAGTCTTCATGGTTCTGCATGGGTGTGAAATCAAAATACGCCTTTTCTGAGCGTATCTTGGCGTGCTAATGGGCAGCATACAACATGCAAAAAGGAGGAGAAAGGTCTTTAGGGTCTTTGCAACATGCCTTCCATAAAAAAAACCAAACCAGCAAACCACAATCAAGGAGAGGAAGGAGGGGGAAGGCGTCCATGCACTACCGCAAGGCAATGTCATCACGATGTTGGGAAGCCAACTCACAGTGAAGCGGGTGAGTGCGGGCATCTCTGCCCTTGTCGTTTGGATTACCGCAGTGCCACGCGCCCAGTTACACAATGCGTAAAGGCGAGGGTTATTTCTAGGACAGATAATTGAACATTAATACTCGTTGACATTGTCGTAGGAATGATATGTCAAGCTGACAGGGCCTATGTGCTTACATCTGCTGATCGGCTGCAGACGAAGGGGATGTTTGGCAGATTAGACCCGGGGCCTTGCTGCCACCGAGCCAGGGATGATACAGCCATTAATCATGAGCTGCCATCTTGGGCTGCCTTCCCAAAAACAGTGGTTGGGTCCCTGCTTTTGGGGGTGGAGGGCATGGTTCGCAAAACTACATTGACCCCCGTAGGTGTACGCACACCTCTGAGTGCATAAAGATTTATGTACATGTATAAAACATATTAAAGAAGAGCATCCTTGATGCTGCATACGCATGAGTGCCGTCGTCATCTGAAGCAACTGTTTTCAATCTACTAATGTGAGAATAAAAGGAAGCAGAATAGATGAGAAGTTCTTCAGAAGCATTGAGAGCATGATCAAGTTTGATGAGGTGTTTCTGATTATCTCTATCTTAGGAAGTAAATGATGTAAAAATGGTAGCAGAATTAGCTTTTTTTTTTCTAGCATGTTTTTTGTGTCTCTCTTCTGGATGTCAACAGACCCTTCAAGGCAAGGGTGCTGTAGATAAAGTAGTTACATTGCAATCACTTCTGTCCCCTTCCAGCCAAAATCCTACAAATGGTGCCTTTCAATATCATTTCATAATGAATCTTCAGAGGGCTAATGCCTTTGTCACAGCATTTCTACAGCCAGACTTTGCTGCACAAGTTCAGAGGCATGAGAAGCAAATGGGAAACAATTACAGGGGCCTCTAACACTGGAGTCAGTTCTACTTTCTTGAAATGGGGCTAAACATCATGTTTGTAATGTCTCATGTACAGTTTGGCTCTGTATAAAATGCTACAAAATAGGGCTCTTGAGAACATCCATTATCACATTTTGGTTAACATCACAGATTTTAAAAATCCCAGTTGTACTGAAGCCATGAAAAAAAGCTTTCATCTGTAAAGATCTAGTTTCTCTTTGTTATTAAAATAAACTAAGCCATTAAACAAAATATATGCATATAATAGTGAAGTTCATAATTTCCGATCATCAAAATGATAAATTCAACTTTTTTTTTAATTGGAGCAGTCATCTTAGACAGGTTTGTGTATAGAACAAGATCAAATGTGCCTGGTTGCTCTTTCTTACTTTGTAACTTGTTAGTGGTGACATTTTTTTGGTCTTTAACTACTTTCATTTAGGTCTTTCTAAAAGAAATGAGTTTTGTTCAGAAAGGAGGGGGAAGCAGAGGGGGATTTTTGAGCTTGGTATTGAAAAGATTAATTGATTGTATCTTGTTACTGTTCTTGTGAATTGTTAATGGCCGTCGCATCATAAATGTGCTGAAAGCAACACACCATCTCGATGCTTTTGCTTCCAAATATGTGGATTGTCGCTTTTATGGTAGTTTCTGTGAAGGCATCTGCATGTGTGTGGTGCTTGATGTGCTCAGACCTTGAAAGAGACTAGGCAAGAAGAGGATGTTCAGGCTGGGGTTGGGGTGGACGCTAGCTGCTTGTAGCTGACTCTGTTTGGATTTTTGGAAAGCCACTTCCGAAACCCGCTGTCCTGGCCTCATCCATTCATCATCCCATCGAAGATGCCCACCAAGGGTCTCAGCTTAAAAAGCTGAGGACATATCCTTTAGGCAGCCCAGGCTTTGGCCATGTTCACTGCAGCTAAGTGCCAGATCTAAAGTTACACGAGTGAAGACAGGTTTGCCATTTCAGGGCTCGTCCCCCAAGTGTTGGCCAATACCAGCCCCAGGGAAATGCCTCACACCATGAATATTTCCACTGAAATGCAAAGCTTGGTTCCACCAACCCTCTCTGAGGGAGCATACAGTTAGGTCTTTGGAGGCTTTTGAAATCCAAGTGAAATTGGTAGAGACCTGCATTGACTCTGGGGGAAAAGGTTATTTTTTATGGGGAAGTCTTCTTGGCCCAAGAAGGTTTCCAAGAGAGAAGAGTCACATCCTGGTCCAAGCCTTTTAATGACATTTTTATAAGGATGAGAACAAGTACATAGTGAATTTGTGGGCAAATACATGTTAATTTAGAGTTGAATCTGGAGATTTGGAGGAGAATTGTGATATGCCTTTTCCTGACTTTCAGGAGATCTAAATCACGCCTTTTTTTGTGCACGTTCATGCGTGTAGAAATATCATCTTGGGAACATATATCTACTTTATTCTGAAATTGGTTTGCATTATCAGATTTGTTTCTTTGCTAAGTTGGGTACATAATTAATTAGAGCAGTTGTTTTCTTTTGGAGACTTCTCAGTTCATCTCTCAGAGTTAAATTTTAAGGCCAGGCTGGTCAGAAAGCGGATTTCTGTACAGGCCTGCACCCTGAAGCCAGTCAAAGGGATTTCGTACACTAAATGGGTGTAGATAAATGAATTCTCTAGCCAGAAAACAGAATTGCTTAGTTAAGTTTACTGAGTTAAAACCTGTCTGTATTATTCATATATGCGATTGCACTGAACTTGGGTTATTTTAGCAGAAGAGAACTCATTAGACCTAAGGAATGAAGGAGGGAATTTATGAGGGACTCTCATTTTAAAGGTAAAAATAATGGAGAGTGAACTTAAGGGGAGGTAAAAGCTGGGATGGATAAAATGAGAGCGCCTGAAGTAGCTGGCTGGGTGCTGGAAAGTGAAGCCCAGCTCTAGCCCAGGTAAATTGCATTTGAATTTCAACCTCAGATCTGTATGCACTCTTCTTTGGCAGATGTTGAATTGATAATGCCTGTGTGTTAAAGAATTCTGATTGTTTCTTTTGCTACCTTCGCGGCTTATGAAAATGCAAGTAGCCCTGCCTAATGAATATTAATAAGAGTGATAGCTGGATAACACACGAGCCTATGGCTCTTTGGAGCTTGGCTGGGGTTAGTTGGAGGATTGTTGTGACTGGGAATTTACATACTTTTTAAGAATAAACTTCCTGAAAACTTTTACATTCTCCTTTTAAAAGCTGATGTTTGTTCGCAGTAGCATGCTCATGCATGCATGGGGTTTTTTTTTCCCTCTTTCCCTTTCTAGATACATGTGAGATTAATACTACAGATGGCATGTCCATGTTTTTTCAAACAAGGCAATTTAATAGATGACAAGAGAAAGAGGCCCCATCTCTTAATTTTACTTCGGTCTAGGGTTAATTGTATCAATAGCAATGGTTTATTTTATTTTTGTTGTTTATTTTTGCCTTTTCCCACACCCTATTTTCCCAGGCGGCTGTGGCAGTTATTAGCAGGGCAGGGAAATGACACTGATGAATTCTGCATCTCCAAATGTCCTACGAGGCTTTAAAGCCCATTTCATGCAGTTAGTTAATCGGGCGGCTCGTTAGGCCCATTGCCGGACCTCACACATGGCAGTCTAATAGCAGGGGTAGTTGTGGAGTGGCTGGAGGATGGGAGGGCTCCGAGGACCCAGCTCTTCAACGGGAGCCCCATGGCCAGGCGCTGCCACCTGATTGGAACTCCCAGCAATGCCAAGCGGTGTTGGGACTCAGTGGTGACACTGGCAACATCTCTCCATTTTTGCCACTACTGTTCTCCGGCTCGGCTGGAGCAATCCTCTCCAGATCTCTGTTTACTCACTTATAAAAATCCCTCTTACCAACCTTTTTCCTTGTGTCGTAGGTCCCATTTGATCTGCTCTTCTTCCCCCAGACTCTGTTCCCAAAACTGCTAATTATACAAAAAACCAAGGTGCCCTTTCTAATAGCTTCCTGCTCATTGAGAGCTGCAGGGGCAGACTTGAAAAGAAGGGTTAGAGTGGGTCAGAACTCAAAAGGCAAATAGAATCAGAGAGATATTTATTTAATATTAAAAGAAACTCACAGTCTTGTCTTGATAGTAAGGACTGATGTGATGCTGCATGGGGTGGAGGTCTTTTTCAGAGTGGTGGTTTAGGGTTTGGATAATCTTGGAAGGTTTCATGAAGGCTCAGTGAGGAGGATTTAGTGAAGATTCAGGGATTAAGATGCCTCTGCATTATCATTTCTGCCAAATATGTAAAAGGACTTACTGTGCATTCACTTTACAAGTAAACTTACTCTTTCTAAAGCTTTGAAACATGAGGAAAACCCCCAACTTCAAAACAGAAACACATGTATGCAGTGCATTTCCCCTTTTGCAAAAGGCCTTTTCTTTCCCTTCTCTTGTCATGACAAAAGGGCTTAATTTTTTTTAGCCAATATAAGGGGAGAGGGAAGAGGGGGAGAGTCATTAAAATGCAATTCTTTCAATTACGTCCCGTTATTTGTCATCTTTATTGCTTTTCTATAGTTTTCATTGCACCTTTAATAGCACGCCTGGTCAGAAAAGGTGAGCTGGAATGTGAACGCACTTGGCTTTGCTGCCATCAGTGCCTACGAGCTGTGCTCGAATCCCAGTCCCTGTAGATTTTAATGTCCCCACAGACTGCTGGCAGCCTGCTTCCAGCTGTGGCAGGCATGATGCAGTGAATTGCTTTTCAATGTTCTTTACTCAAATAGGCAGTAATTACAAGCTTAAAGAGGTTTAGTGGTCCAGTAAACTACATAATCACCCCTGAATTAGCCTGGGCTCATCAGTTGCAGTCCAGCAACCTCAAGACTGCTGTTTGTATGCAGGCTTTATCACGTAGCAACCTGAGCAGCAGGTGTGGAACAGCAAGAATCCCCCATAAACACAACTGTCTACTGGGGACAATGATCTCTAATGAGATGAGGCTACAGCATCACTGTAATTTAAGTGGGAAAATTAACGCTGGAGAATGTGCACTACTTCCAAGAGTCTCTGCTTCTTCAGAGAACAGTGGTGTTTTCCTGGCTTCTTTTTTTTTCTTTTCACTCTTTATTTCTTTTTTTTCTTCCCAGATCTTTAAATGCATGGGGTTTTTTGTTTGTTTGGTTTTGTTTTGTTTCCATGAAGAACACATTGTGGTTTTGCTTATAAGTTGAGTGGTCTTTATTCTTTTACAAGGATATGTTGTGAATATTTAATGGTGGACAGGGCATCTGTTCAAGGACTTTCCATGCCAACAAAGCAGCATTGCAAAATAGCAGCTTTATCTTTTCATTTCCTTCCTCAGTGGTAGTTTTCTTTTTTGTTTGTTTTGTTTTCAAATAGAAAATGTAAAATAGAATGTAACCCCCCTCATCTTGGTGTTGAGCACTGGCACCTCGATGTGTTGGTTGCCTTGAACTCTCTTTGCATGACGGCTTGGTTCCTCCATGAAAAAAAGTGTCCAAGCTCCTGGCAGGAGGCTTCCCAATTTGCTAGGTGGCTGCTCCTAAGGGTGCTACCACCTTGGGAAATCTGCTTAAAGCTCCTGCTCCATCCTAAAGCCTGAGGTTCATATTAGGGATCTGGCTGAATACAGCAACCCTCCATCAACCTAATCACACAGGTGTGTAGAGTAGGGGATGGAGGCATAGGGGAGTGTTTTTATCCCTCGCTTACAGAAGGAGCTCCTGATGTACTGAAGACAGCCTGGGAAAAAGAGCAAAAAGCACAAATAAAAGCTTTCAGCTTAACTGTATGGGATTACAACTGCTGGCACTGGCGTTTCAGAGAGATTGTAGAGTTATTTCTGAGCCCACCTGTTTAGAAAGTCATTTGAGGTAGATAAGGACAGTGACTTATTGCTGAGAAAAGGCTTCTGGTTAGGAGATATTTACCTGGGCTAATCTATCTTAGGCTGTCTCTAAAAACAACAGCAGTGCTTTTATGGAGTTATCAGGTAGTCGGGATTTCCTTTGGCGTGCCGGTGATATTTTTTCTTCCTTCCCAAAAGCTGCTCACCTAGGGAAGGCTGGGGTTTGCCTTCCTGCCTTTTCGCAGCTGCCTGATAAAGATGTTGGCTTAACTGAAAAGCCGGGTTTCAAGGATGTGAATTTTAGCTCTAAGGCGGTTACAGTCAGATGATGCATTTCCTTAGTTCCTTTGGTGTCACTTGGCTGTAGTGTTTCATAGTTTATGGCTGTGTGCTGCATTGAGGAGAATTTTGCTAATCTTTTGGATGCAATTTTTCTTTCAGTTTCCCTGTCCTTGATTAGTTTTAGGATGTGAAAGAAAAACAATGATTAATAACATTAATAAAGAAAAATGGCAGAGGATGCAAAAGCACATCACCCATGTCACATTAGCACAAATAGTCTTGATCCTAGAGTAAGAAATCCCGTCTTAAGTGTATTAAGCAAAGTTAATGTGTATGTGCAAGCTCTGTGTGAGTGTGTGTGTGTGTGTGTTTCTGTGTGCACATGCATACAGGCACCAAAGGAATGTTTAACATGGGAAAAGCTCCACTCAATTACCCAGATATGGTGTGGGAGTGTCTGCATAGACTCGGCTTGAACTGAAAACCAGTAGGAGCCAGAGTAAACTCCAAACAGTGAGGTCTATCAGAGTGTCTCCAAAAGGAAATAGCAGAAGCACCATTGCTTGGACTAGCTAAAGCTCAACTGGAAAAGGCAGTGGGTAATAATATATGGTATGGAAGGAATAATATTGTAGCAGCCAGGAGATGGATTAGATGAGTTAAAAGGTTTTTCCATTTTCTGACTTCTGTAATATCCTGTGCAAGGGATGATCTGAACTTTTTTCCTTAATGAGTGCTCACGTTATGAGTAATTTGATGGGGCCACCAGAGAAGTATTGGCAGCGCATCCCAAGCCATACCATGTCTCTCCATCAGCCTTGGAAAGGATATTTATGTTAGTGAGTGCCAAAACTTGTTCACAGACAACTCTTGCAAGAAAATTATTTACAAAAGGGCAAATGGGAAAAAAGGAGAAGCCTTTTTTTCCCAGCATAACTTCATTAAAAAGGGTCGCTGTTGTCAGTACCTCTTTTCCCTCCTTGTAAACCCCCACAAAGGAAATGTCTCCTCCACCTCTCTCCCTGCAAAACCACCCCAGCCCCCATTTAATCAGGTTGGCTGTGAACACACGTTCAGATTTTAAAATTTCTGGGGTATTGTCTCTGTCTTTTACACCCTGCATTTGCCTTAGGAGAGTCAGATTCTGCCTGCTTTCCTCACCTTTTATTTTTTGGCAGGGTTGCCAAAGCAGCCTGCAAACCCTTTTGTAATGGCAGCGACAGGCAGTGTCTCAGAGCCCATCTCATAGGAATGGGCTGATGCAGAAGCCAAGCAGCAGCTTATTGGCCTTGCCATAGGGATATAGGTGAGTCGAAGCAATGCAGCATCTAGTCATATTGCATATTTTGATGCATTTTTGACTTTAGAAGACCAGGCTCATCTGCTGATTTTGTGTTCGTAGTTTGCAGTTCAATAACTCTGGCAGCACCAGGATTTATTAAGAGTAATATTACGAAAAAGGCCTTACTGTAGGAATATTAAACTAATACAATAAGTTGAGGAAATATTTTCTTTTGAAAGAGGAAAAGGCTGGCTTTGTCTGCAGCATGACCATGTCATATGGACTATGTTTTCTTGCTGTGCTGAAAAAGCATCGAGGAGCTTGAAATGCCAAAGCCAGCTCACACTTCAACAGTGTTATCAGGCTGACTCACTACACTCAGCCAAGGAAAAACTGTGCAAACTTTGCACAGGCTTTTTTCCCTCCCAGCCGCAGAAATGCATTTCTAATAAAACAACTTCCTTCTCAGTGTTTTAGTATTTCCTCCAATGTGCAAGCCAATCCCATGGGAAAAACAGGATCGAGTTTGCAGCTTCCGAGTTGAATTTTTTTCTTCTCCCTCCCTCCCTACCAGGTCACTTCAACTTGGCAACTTTTTTTAGCCTTGTCTGAATATAAAGCAGGTCACAGGGATGATCTGTAAACCTGTTCAGGCAGCCTGCAAAATAGGCAAGGGGACTCCACACGTTCTCTTTTACGCCTCTCAACATGCCGGTGTCCGATGAAAAAAGGAGGTTGCAATCTTACGACTTTATGGATAGTGATCCAACCATTTTTTGGCTGCTTTGTGAGCACAGAAACCCCTGTTATTCTTTAGGAGGCCAGAATGTGTGAGGATCTAGGACTCAACTGCTATAAATTCAAGCTCTGTTCTTAGACTAAACCATGCACTGCTTTTGTAATGCAAATGGAAGGCACAAAGTGTCCCTTTGATAATGTGCAGTCAGGAGACAAAAAAAGCATTCACTGCAACAGTAAAACTAATTCATAAAGCTGAGAGACAATAGGAAAGCATTATGGATATTAAAAAAAATAGTAATTTCTCATAGATGAACTTGATCATTAATGTAAACAGTTCAAATGCAAACCAGAAGGAGGTAGGGGAAGGGGAAAGACCCAAATGACTGTGCTGCCACCTTAGGTAACCCTGGACAAGTTTGGGTAAAGCAAGAATTTAGAGTTCAGCATAAAGTCAATGTGCAGTTTGTCACTGGAGGGCTGATCCTTGGGCTTTTTTCTGGATACTGAGTTAGGCTGGGTTTCTCTTTAGAAACAAGAAAATCACAGTGTTGAGATTTTTTCTCTTTTTTATTTTGATGTTAGAAGACAGTTAATGAACACTCCTGGGGCATAAATTTTAAGGGGATGGTTTCTCTTCGTCACCTACCAGAGTTTAGCTCAAGGTCATCTCACCTTGGTACATTACACTGAGCTCTGGAGGAGGCAGAGGGCTGGAGGAAGGGTATAAAAGGGCTTCCGAAATGGTTCTCCCGGCATGGTCAGCCAAGCGACGGCACTGCCACGATAAGGGCAAGGCTGGACGGTTGCCACAGCCTCCTTCTAACAGAACATGCAACCTTTCTCTTGGGGATTGCTTCTGCTTCGGTGCTGTAGTAGAGCTGGTTGGCAGCTTTGCTGTTGAGCCGGTTCGGTGCCGTGAGGAATTAGTAATCTAGGGGTGAGAAGAGCAGGATTATTTTTCCCACTTTTCTGGCACCAGTATGATGCACTGCTGTGGCAGAGGAGGAGGGGAGGGAGTGCTATGGATGCCGGGTTACAGATAAGATAAAGTCTGTTGCTGTCCTGGCATCCAGCATTTGCTGCCTGGGGTGGAAAATTTGAGGAAAGGAGTACATTTGGACAAGCTGTAGCATTAAGAGACTACCTTGGATGCTTTCCATCTGTACCTAATGGAGACTTCACCCACCATCTGTAGTCAAAGGTGATTAAAAAAAAAAGTCTTACTGTTTCTTTTTGCTAAAAATGCTCTCAGCTGCATTAAAAAATGGGCTTTTATTAAGACTACTGCTCGCTAAATACCATTCATAAAACAGTGACGAGAAAATATGATGGAAAGTTAAATTTTTCTCTCTGTCACTTTGATTTCTTTGTTACTGCTAAAACGACTGCTCTGACTCATATTTTGCATAGTTATTTTTACCTTTTCAAATGTTCCTTAACTGTTCATATTACCCTGGGCAAATCCCCCAGGGATAATTTTCATTTGCATGCAGACTTTGATGGTGTTATTAAGCAATCACTTTCTGTACTAAGTCATTATTAAAAGTAATACCACAGAGCCTCAAAAACACATTAATGGTGCCAAACAATCCGCATTTCAGTGCTAGATTTATGGAAAGGGAAAAGCACAAGGTCTCATATCATTTGGTGGATGCTGCTCTATATTTCTGTAGCAGCAGCAGGCTAGATCAGAAAATATAAGAGCCAAATTCAGAGCCCTTATTTGTTGTCAGCCTTATTTCTTTAAATGCCCAGGGTTTTTTTGTTTGTGGTTTGTTTTTTTTTTTTAACCTGCCTGCTTCCTACTCGTTTTTCCCCTTGGATTTGCCATTTTCCTCTGGCCTTGGCAAGAAAGCCTGTCTGCGGTCTTCCAGTATACGCAAGCTGGGCTGGTTCTGGGAAGGAGGGTCAGCCTTCCCATCTGTAATCACCGTTTTATGGCTTTCACTCGAGGTGTTAATGCAGATCAAATGGAAAACAGTCCAGCATGAGCGTTACAGCTTCTCGTGCTGCCCTGCATACGGTCCCAAACGTTAATTCTGATTATAAGACCTAAAGGTAATTCTGTTTGCTCTCCTAATGCATTGCAGCTCTCCCGGTGGTCCAGTGTCTCTTTTCTCCAATTCCCGTCTTGATCAATTGTTTGCAAATAATTAAGCTTTTAAGAGATAATGGTAGGAGCTAATGTACACAACAAAGTAAAGGTCTCAAGTCACTGTTTATTGAACAGTTTGCCTTGATATCCCAAAGTGATCCAGAGTGATAGGTGGACTTAGCTGGAGTCACTGCAGTATTTTTAGTCGTTCTTCCATATATATTTAGTAAAATTATAGAATATCTAAAGTTAGAAGGGACCCATAAGGATCAAATCCAACTTTCTCCTCCTCACAAGACTACCTTAAACTTAACCATTTGACTAAGATATGTTTTATGCATATTCATACAAATATAATATTATCTACACACACACAAATATATATATCCATATTTATGTGCATTTGTCTTTATTCCTTCAAACAGTCGTTAGAAAGTTTTCAGAAGACACTGGTCATTCTTGCACAGGTGGAATAAAGACCAACAGCAACAGTTTTGATTGAATTTCCTATTTCTTCATAAAATGGTAGTTCTCAGAGTTTCCCCCTTTCTCTCTGTTGCAATGTGATGTCTGCCTTTGCCTGTAGCACAGGCCTTCTAAGCCCTGTGGGAGGGAATGCAACAAGGCTTTGAATGTTTTTATAGCAACCTAGCCTGTGGCACGCTGATTCTTTGTCAAGTAATTTCTATTATTTTATTTTATTTTTAGTCTACAAAGGAAAAACTCGTATGATCCACAGAAAGCTTATATAATAAGGTTGCTTAGTGTTTAAGATTACTTTAAACCACACTGAATCATAGTTAAAAAGCCTGCCGCATTGTGACCCTTTAGCTAAGAGGGATTAGCTGTGTGAAATCCCAGGCTGTCATGTGATTATGGCAATTACAGATTTATCATGAAATTAAAAGTTTATGCTGTACTAGGATATGAGAAAAAAAAAAATCAGATGACCTTACGCATACCGCAATTTGAGGAATTTGTAGTTTGGGACTTTTAAAGCAATTATTTTTACAGTGACAATATTATTCTGATGGCTAATTTTATCCAGTCTTGTCTATTTAAAAAAAAATGTCCAGAACAATTGAAAATTGCTTAATGGAGACAGACTTCTCAATTCCAATAGCTAGAGGCTGTCTAGTAATTATTGCTTGCTGCATGAAATTAGACACAGTTTGTTCAATTACTTAAAATTAGATCACATGTAAGGTAGCAAAGCAAAATGAGAAAAAAAAAGAATAATTCTGTCCTTGCTTGATAGCAAAGTAATGAAATGAGAAGTAAGCTGTAAAGATGAAAATGTTACAAATCATCTCTGTAGGGTTTGGGGTTTTTTTGTTGAAGGGAAGTAAAATGTTGTGTTCAGACAGATGGACATAAGTATGACTGTTGTGGATGAATATGTGTAGAAGGCAGACGGTAAAATACATGCTATATTTTTGCATGTGTAAAATGCATATTACCCATAAAAAAGAAGGCAAATCCCCTTCCCTCTGTTTTTCACTTTGCAATTCTGGAGCTGTTTCATGTACACACAGAAAGTACAAGGGATGGTTTACAGGTATGCAGATCATCTCTGGGCTTCCTGTCAAGAAAACAGTACTTTTAAAAGAACTGAAAATTTCTCAACATTTTTGGGTGGAAAAAAGATAAGAAGTCTCTTCTGGAGCTGATGGCTGTGGTGGTGGGCTTTGAAATGGATGTATTGAGTTAAGAGATGCTGCTGGAGTTACAACAAAAATCCCTGTTTGATAATGTGAGGTGATACTTGCATGTAACATAGCCATGAGAAGTAGGACTATGCTGTTTACAAGAATATATAAAGTCTGCTAAATAGCTATAATACCAGTAAGATTGTGGAAGTTTATGAGGTTTTAAATTCTTATGCTTTACAAGGTTTCAGTTTATGCCTCATATAATATTATACTGAAGAATGCATCTAGAGAATAAGGGAATATTTAGGGGGGATAAAAAGGATGAATATGTAACAGCAAATAACTTCCTGGCAACCAACTGCTAAATGGTTGGGATAGGACTAACCAGTTATATCAAATGATCTTTACTGAAATGCTATTAAGCACCTTGCACCAGTCCAGGTCTGAATCAGATATGTACTGAGACTTGGGCATCCAGGTTAGGAGCTGAACCAGATCCTCAAAACAGGACTTTTCCTTGAAACTGTTACATTTGCAGTATTTGGCCATTTCCTTTTGGGACAGTGACATTTTTGCATAGATGGGAAGGACAGAAATTATATTTCTGCATTTCAGACTTGGTTGTGGTTTTTGCTGTTGATTTATTAAGCAATCTGTATTCATGCAGAAGCGAATTTTCTGAGAAAGCAAATCAAGTTCTCACAAGAAACTTATGATTGAATTATAACATTATCTTCAATTAAAGGAGTATTTCTTTTCTGTCTCTTAGGATTAGCACAGCACAGCTATGTTAATGTCAGGCAAAAATGTGCTGATTGTTGACCTTGCGTTGGCCTGGGTTCAAAACACAGGCATTTGTTTATGTTCAGGATTCTGATCTTATTTGCAAATTATTTTGGGGCACTGGCAAGCTTTGCCTTCACTATCTCAGAAAACATCAGTGTGTTTTAGTTTTACAGACAAGTGCTTTATCACATTCTTTGTTGTTCTTTTAAAAACAGAAAAAAAAAGAATAGATTATTTGACTCTAATCGGTCATTTGAGACAAGTACAAAAAATTTTCAGCTAATGCAACAAATATCCTTCTCAAGTATCAAGGTACTGTCAGTATCCTAAGCAGTTATTTCTTCACTTCACTAATCTTTGTAATTGGCTTGTCTTTTACTGCCATTAATTAAGTGATGTAGTAGCCCATTAATAATTATAAAAGAGTGACACACCTCAGCGTTTTCACCTTTCAATAATAGATGTCACGCTTCTGTTTTGGTTTGGTTTGGGTTTTTTTTTAATTTAAAATAAAAAGTAGACCAAAAAAGGACATTGTTTTAAATGTTTGTGTTTATTTTGGTGTCTTATAGCACCCTTACCCTTCAGAAGAGCAGAAAAAGCAGTTGGCACAAGACACAGGGCTCACTATACTTCAAGTGAACAATTGGTAAGTAATTTTCCTTAGTGTTTCTATATGGCCACTGGCACCCTCTGGCTATTCCTTTGTGGTTTTGGTGACACACCTTGCCCTTGTTGTTCCCCTCCCCAACAGTTTATTGATACAAAAGGGATATAACCAGGTGAGAGGTTTCAGATGTAGAAAGTATGAGGTTTGCTACTGTATTTTATTTTCTCATCATTTGGGCAGATCTCAGTGTATTCACATTTGATACCAGTCCTCTTTCTGGCTGAGGATGTCTGTTCTTCAATAGGAAGGCACATCCATTGCAGAACACTGGTCTTGGAAGAGGTTCAGATGTTGGGAGCAAAAAAGGGACAATTGGTCACATTTCTGCTGAGCATATTGTTATTTGAGGCTGCTGTCATGTTTTTTATAGTGTTGTTAGAGGGGTTTTTCTTTTTGACTGACATCCTTGTATCTCTCTATCAATTCGTTTTAAAAATCCAGTTTATGAATAAACTTTGAGGACAATCTGGTTCTTTGCTGCTGAAGTACAGTGTGCAGCAATTTTATTTATTTGTTCCAGCTAAGGGTTGGTGGAGCCCCTGCTCTGTTAAGAGTAGTGATTCATTTGAAGGAAGTCAGGATCCGTGCTGTTTCTGCAGTGGATTTTAGGTTGCTAACTGTTTGGGGTGTGGTGAAGGCAACCAGTGAAAATTACTCATGATTTAAGTATCATACAGCTGCAAACCTGTTCAAAAAAAGGTTTGATTTATTACACTTTGATACTGCATCAAAATGTGGGTTCCTCCCACTATCCCAGAAGAAGTGTCGTATTTGAAGTGTATTGCAATCTAATACCTTGTAAAACTAAGTGTATCTAATTAATTGTCCTAATATTTTTAGATTAGTGTTTATGATGGGAAACCTTATCCTCTTTGAAGTAATACCCAGAAAATGGCCAAGGCAAACAGTAAGCCTGCTGGGGAAAAGGGAGGGAGGAATGCCAGTTTGCAGACAAAAGTTGGTTTTTTTTCCCGTTCAATAAGTGTCAGAGATTAATATTACTGAAGCTCTGATTACATGGCCTAATCCATTTTAGTGAATAAATTTGGCCTTGATGTCCATTGCACCTACATTAACAAACCCTCCTCTCTTAGAGAGAGTAGGAGCCTATGGGAGAGATTTCAGATATATTAAACCCCATTACAGAAAATGTAATTTCTGTCAATATAATCCCATGTATTCTTCAATTTAGTACTTTAGAGATAACAAGCTACTTACAATATATTTGCCTTTGGAGGATTAATTTACAAAGTGCACTATCTGGGAGACGCAGGCGGGCTCACATAAGCATAGCTTGTAAGGGTTATCAATTTCTGTGACCCCACAGCAGCCCTGGGAGATCAATTTTTTGAAGCTCTTTAAGATGCTGAATAAAGGAAAATACCAAATACTTAGTGTATATGAAGTGCGCGTCCAACATACTTACTTTAAAATGGAGGAGTAAAAGGCACAAAACATAAAATTTACGTGTTATAAGGTAGTGTAACCCACAGTATTTTGGCTCAGCCAGAAAAAATTAGTGTTTGCTTCAACTTTACATCCTCCAGCCTTCATCCAGGTGTTACTCTAATTTATATGGTTGTCCTTCAGTTTAACGATGGCTGCTTTGGCCCACTGAGAAGCTGTGTATATTCATCAGGGTCTTGTTTAACAATGGGGTGGAGTAAGGGTGTGTTGCTTCTGCGGGGTCTGGGAGGACAGGATTCAACATGGACAAATGTGTCGGTTTGGGATGGTCCATCAAAAGAAATTTTTTGAGATGATGAACATAGGATGAATTCAGCTAAAGCTGGTGGAATTTCTCCAGAGTGACTTTCAGTAGGTTTTCTTCCAGTTTTCTTTCCAGGGTGTTCTTCAGTACCCATCTCACCTCAAATATGAGGAGTTTTTACTTTGGCTTTGTGTCAGGTGTGTTCTTGTAAGTTCCTTATGTGCAAGGAAAAAAAAGGAGGTCAAAATACTGAAGTCTTGTGGATGTAGGACAGGCTTCCTCTGCTTGAGCTAGTTCAGTAATTCTGCTGCTGTGTTACAATTGTATAAATTATTGAGACTATTCCACTTCTCTCCCCAGAGGCACAAGGATTTAACACTATTGAGGCAGTGGGGCTTCCTTAAATCACAGGTGGTGGGCAGAGATGCCAAAATATGGCAATTCAGCCCGTGCTTTTCATAATGGATGCAAAGGAACAAGGAGACTGTGAAGCTGTTGCTGAGTGTGCAGTTTGCACGGGGAAAGCCAGCCATGAGGTGATCAGTGAGCTACTCATCTCCTCCCAAATCCTGAGGGCTATGGGGCAACCTTCTCAAATCTTTTGCTGGATCCCTTTTCTTCTGAGGCAATGTGCAGAAGAAGCTCTTCCTACCTAAATGTTTTGCTGCAGGGAAGAGCTAACATATAATTTCTGGTTAGTTTTGCCTTTCTTAAGCAGGCTCATAAGTCATTCAGCCACAACTCACAAAAAAAATTTGCCTTCCTCCTTAGATTCTTCCAAACTTGTTAACACACATGTACATTTTTGTATTAATGATGAGTCATTGTAAATCACTGTTGCAGAGATTAAATAAAATGCTGAAGGGCAGGCTGGGTGCAGATCAGTCATAAATTATTGGCAGCAACACAGCGTGTGGGAATACATGAAATGTGCATGAAAAACATAAACTCATGTCTGGTAGCATGGTCGTTAGCCCAGACTGGGAATGCTGGATTTTCTGGCTGGAATTAGAAGTTTGCCACAGACCAGTCAGTGAAAAGAGCATTTGTTTTCTGCAGATTGAAAGCATTTAAACAATTTTTTTTGGTCATATTTTGAATACCTTTTCAGTGTGTGCTGGTTGCATACTTCAATTCTCTGCCTGAACAAAAAAAAATGTTGATTTTCACATATGGACTGCCCTGGTGTTGGGGCTCCCCAGGCTGATGTACATAACCCCTGTTGATGGTGGAGGAGTCACAGGAATGGGGTGATGATGTGAGATGTGCCAGAAAATATATCCATTGAAGGGCACATGTCTTTAAAAATACCACAGTCCCTTTACCATGACCCTTTTCCTTGGGTTGTTTTATTTTTTTTTGAAGTAATGAAATAATCCAAACAGAGGACTTTTCTTTTTTTTTACCCCCAAATGACAACTTTGCCTGTGAATCACCAGCAATGCCTTCTAGGACCATCTTTTTTGCCTCAGTCTGATGTTTCTGTTGTGGGAAGAGGGAGCAAAATTTGTTGCACAATAGAAATAAATCTGTGGAAGGTAGGAAGATATCAAAGTTCAAATGCCATTAGTCTAAATGAACCATTCAGGTCTCTGTCGTATCAGTTGTTTAACCCCACGGCCGTTTAGGGTTCCAAGCACGGTAACATGAGCTAGAAGGGACACTTGTATGGTGCCTATATGGACATGGTAGAGACCTGACCAGGTACAGGTTAATAAGGTGCTTTTCCCAGGTGATGAAAACAATTAATTGAAATATCCAGGAGATGTGATCCAATCACTTCTTACCTCAGCTGAGAGCCAGCCAGGCTATATTGAACAATCTATACAGTTTTCTTGTTTACTACATCCCAGCTGAATCCTTTCCCATTAAGAACTAATGGTAAATAATTACTGGTGGTAGTCTATGAAGAAGAGAGAGCAATTCTAATCAAGGGCTGCATTAGGTGTCAGATGCTTGTTTATGTTTTAGAAAAGTCTTGGTGCACACAGATAGATGTTTGTATACTTGTAGAATAATGTGCCTGTATAACCTCTCTATATGTGTATGTCTGTATGTGACTGTCTCTCTAAATAGTGTTGCATCCAACTGCATTAAAACGATCCTAAAAAAAAAAGGAGCATTCAAATCCTTAAAGCTCCAGCCTTTATTAGGTATTTCCATTCTGCTTTTTTCAAAATACCCTTGTGCTATCTAGGGCACAGCCCAGACAATGCTAGAGTAGCTAGTCAATATTTTGTCTTGCCCTCATTCTTCCGTGCTTCGTTTGTTGAGCTGTATTCAAACCGTGCTTGAAGATGGAATTAATAATTACTGCTGGGCTTTCCTATGGCACTTACTGCTGTAATACCCAAGTCCTTCCATGTGCTTATATATGCATACAAGGTTGTGGGTCTGCATGGTATTTTTACAGTTCCCCTGCAAAGACAAAGAAAAGTGTTGTCCTGGTTCTCGGGGGAAGAAGTGAGGCTCAGAGAGGTCCAGGTCCACCACAGTAACAACTTTTGGGTTGGTCTGGGACTGTGAGGTGACTCAAAATTACAGCAATTTATTCACGTTTAAGGTCCAATGATCATTGAAACTTTATGTTTTGTGGAAACTCCAAATTTTAAGTGCCTTGGTGTCTTACATTGCCAATGTCCACTGTTGGGAATGGAGGAGAGATGTGAGAAATCAGTAACTTATGGTGAAAGGTTTGGGTTCAATGATTTACTCAGTAGCTCTCAAGCAGTCCAAGGAAGCAGCAGAGCTGAATCCTCTTCTCCAGTGTAGCATTTGGCTGTATGAACCAGGACTGGCTTGCTTTTCTTCCTGCCTTAGTCATTCAACTTTGTCAAAGTTTATTTCCTGTAGAAATAGATTTTTTTATTTTATAATGCACTGGCCTGTTCTTATAACAGACATAATTGTCATTGGGATGCTTGAGGCATTGAGCCCTATCAAAAATGGTAGCATGAGCTGGTAACTGAACTATAATGAAATGCATTAAAGACTAGGTTGCAAGCAACTCTAGTAATATGGTCTCCTAACTCTTGAGTTCTTGATTTTATGTTCTTGGCTTCTTTAAATGTCAGTTTTGTGTATAATTTCCTAGGCTTGCAAAAAACCTCGAAAGAAACCCCAACCAAACATATTGGAAAAAAATTATCAAATAATGTAATCAAAATATTTCCTTAATCTTATTCTTGGAGTCAGATGAAGTGGATTTTACTGAAACTTTGTAAGAAATGCATTTCAAAAGGGCTCCAAGACCAGCCCAAAGATGAGTGTGGAAAATCAAAGATGGACTTGGGATAGGAAGACCTGACCACCTTCCTGTATGTAGCACTGCCAGCTCAGGGCATAGACACACAGAAATAATTTAGTACTCTTTTAGTCCCCCCACAACTCTCCTTCAGCAGGAAATTTCCTTCTGCTTCCTTTTCTTTGCTTGTGGGTAAGACTAGTGGTAGAGCTTTGCTGCAGCAGTTGCATGGGGCAGGGGAGGAAGCGCTTTGCCGTGGCATGGTGGGGGCAGGAGGGTTCTGCACTTCTCACGGGGGAGGGCTCCCCAGAACCCAGCGATGAATGGGGAGCACCACTGTGAAGGGTGTCCTTTCCATCTGCTCGTCCTGGCTTGCAGATGGTGGGGTTATGGATGGAGCAGATGGGGGAATGTGGATTGGGAGATGCAGATGGAGAGGTGCAGATGGGACCAGATGCAGGTGGGGCAGATGCAGAAAGCCCCTGCCTGCCCCTCCACAAAGGAGCAGGGGAAAGAGGAATGGCTGCACAGTTCTCCACCTTCTGGGAAACAGTCCCAGGCCCCTCTTTTCCTGCTGTGGTTTTTATATCATAGCATGCCAGGGGTTTGGTGCATCAGAAGCACACCCAAACACCCCCCAATCCAACTGATAATGTTGTCTGGTGTTTCCCATGTGTTTAGCCCCATTCCAGCCCCCTGGAGGGGATGGAACAGCTCCTTCCTGAGGCTGGGCATTTAGCATAGACTTCATCTTTGCTCAATTCCTTCACGGAGGGTGATATTCACCCTGAGCTAAAGGCCAGCACATGACCAGTGCACCACTTTAGTCCCACTTAAGCACTATTTTTAGGATGTAAGTGGGGGAGGAGGCCAGCAGGGAGGGAGCATAGCAAAAGCAGGTGCTGGTCCTATATGCAGGGTTGGATTTTCACCCCTGCTGCCTACCAAATTGTAGACTACAATAAATAGGGAAGATACTTGGTTTGCCGAGCACATCGCACACCGGGATTTTTAGTCCTTGGTGAATAAAATATCTGCTTATTTTCAGATGTATCTATTAGTGCTTTTGTTGCAGTAAACAGATTAAATGAGAAAAGGTCAAGATGCAATTTGAATATGTGTAAGAACATAACAAATACTTTTCTCAGTAATCAGATATAGTAAATACAAGTACTTATTTGCTTGTAAATGTTAAAACATTCACAAATTATCCTCTCAACTTCAGCGATACGTACTTAACCATCAGATTTTGGAGACAATTTACTTTTCTTCTCTATGTGATTCAAGAACATGTATACAATTGTTATTTAAACACTGTTTTGTTAATGGGAATACGTGCAAAAGCAGGAAAAAATAGGAATAAGAAAGAATGTATGTTTTGGGTTTAACAAGTACATATTATTTGATATTCCAGAGAATAAGACAGTAGGTGTTTAGTGTATGAAAATCATTCCCCTCCAAGAAAACCCCCCAAAAAACACCAAGAAAACTATTTTTTAAAGTATCTTGCTGGGTGAATTGTTACATCGTTTGAGCAGTTCAGAATGTGTGCGGTAAAT
The DNA here is from genome assembly GCA_013397725.1 of Rhagologus leucostigma. NCBI lineage: Eukaryota > Metazoa > Chordata > Aves > Passeriformes > Rhagologus > Rhagologus leucostigma. The sequence goes on along the minus strand of VZTD01004006.1, from coordinate 502,203 downwards.
TAGCTGTTCTAAACGTACCATGTGCCGGATTTTTCAAGCAGATTTTTACATTTATGTTTTCACTAAGTCTTAGCTAATTGTTATGCCTTTCACCTTGAATGCCAATTGTAACAATAATATTACATCTGTAGTCTATTTCTCTGTTCTTAAATTACAGCAATCAGGAATACTCACTAGGTAAAATCCTGTATAGTTACTCATAAGAAAATATTGAAATCAGATGAAAAAATGTTTAGCTTGCATATTGCCTTAGACAGCCCTGGAGAGCTGCCAGGCAGTCAAGGTATTATTAGAAAAGCTGAGCAAATAGCTTACAGGGGGAAGAGCTGTGAATGTAGAGCCATCAGGTACTGTCGGATCACCGGATTTTAGGCTGGAATTTCCTTTTTTAGTTCAGTAAAGCCATTTAAAAGTACAGCACAGTGTTTCAAATGTGGAGTTTGGGTTTGGTGAGTGGGTTTAAGGAGTAGTTTTGGCATGGTTGTTTTTCCAAAGCGGTCGGGTGCTGAGAGGTGGTGAGTAAAGAGTTTTCTTGGGGAAATGGTCCCCTTGACCTCCAGGACTTCAGGTGGAGGAGAAGATGGAGACCTAATAGACCCTGGGTTTCTTGTTCAGTCCAGCGTTGTCCATTTCCACACCCCCCAAACTGCCCCAAAACAAGGGTCATCCCATTCAGGAGCATCAAGGAAAGATGTTTCTGACCATTGCTCTGACAGCCCCTGGATTCAGACTGGGAAAAACCAGCAAAGAAAACACCGTTTATTTCAAAAGCAAATGTGGAATCATTTTGCCCAAGCTAACAGACTAATTAGTGACACTGTGAGCACTGAGCAAAAAAAACCCCAAAACCTGGTATTATTTCAGTCGCATAGATGCTTTTTTGAGAGGACGTAAGATTGGTTCCCACTGCAGAGCACTGCACAGTGCAAGCAGAGTTTACCTGCCAATAGCCTGACTAGAGAAAGGTTAATATGCAGCCAAGAAAAAACCTCTTTTCCCTCTTCTGGGGTGGTCTTGTATGCAACAAACTTTTTTTTAGCGTGTGCATTAATGTTCTGTAACGAATGCGATGTCAGGTGCCAGGGAAATAAGATGAAATAGCACCATGCAAACATTTGCCACTTGCTCTTTTCTCCTCTCCTGCTCTAGCTTTGCTTTGCAGGATCAGGGTATGGGTCAGAATGCTTTGCTTGCTACTTCTGTTTTAAAAATACTGAGATTCAGGTGTGCACCATCTCAAAACAAGAGTTTGGCTTTAAAAGAATGCCCATTCAGGACACTATTGTATTGTGGAAATGCTGCATTGGAAGCAAGGGGAGAGCTTTGCATTGCCTCTGTGGATACAGTTCTGAGGTCTTGTTTCTTTTTAGTGCAAGAGATATCCTTGGTATATATTTTAAAAAAATCACACGCCCTCAATATATGAAAAGATAAAAAAGACAGAATGGGAGAGTAATGGCTCATCATTGATTTGCAAGTCAGGCTTTGGTCTATTTTTGTCATAGCTATCTGAAGTGTGTTTACATATAGTTTGCCTTTCTGGTATTTTGTGCTTGCACAATTTTGTTATTGACCTGATCTCCACCTATTTTGTGTCAACAGTTGCTGAGATTGGTGTAGAGTGATTAACCGTCACAAACTGAAACACCAACACATGGAGAAAGGTGCCCTCAGAGACCCTCTCTTGCGCTTAAATCAGACGCTTGCTCCAGGCTGCACCTGCCTAAAACAAACTGCCTGGTTCAAAACTCAGCCTGAAATAGGAAAAATGGGGCAAATGTTGTCTTTTTCTTGGTTAAATCAATTTTCTCTTCTCCAAAGTGAGACACAGGCCGAGGGGCGGAGTGAGGACACGCTTTCGAGGGTGTGTGTTTTGCCCTGCCTGCCCTGGGATGATTTTGGTGTAAGTGATGCATGGCTGGCTACACCAGCTTTAGCACCAACCAGGATTCTGTCTTTTCTTTAACTTTTCAAAAATAAAAGAAATGGCAGCAGATGCTGAAAAAATATTGCTTCCACAGTTGTTCAATGAAATCTAGGTCATGTAACAGTTTCATGGGTTATTTTTTTTTCCGTTGTCCAGGCACTGTAGTCCTTGTGTCTTTTTTGGCTAAGGATAAAGCTCGATACCAATAGCTCCTTTTGAATTCAGATTTATCCCAGAGATATCTGACTTCCCATCTGGGTTATAAAGGTGGTTTGTACCATTTTGGGGGCTGATCCCTAAGCTTTCTCTGTCCCCTGGTCTTACAAATTCTTTCAATCTCCTGCATTCCTCTGACTTCCCTGTGTGTCTTTTGTTGGTGTTGTTTTCTGAGGGTGTCTTTTCTTCTGCCCTGAATATGATGCTGTCAGTAGTAGGATTATAAGCAAAATGGATAACTTCACTTAATGGGAAATTATGTTTAGATAAAGTAGATTACAAAGTAGGCTATTAGTAGTGGTTAGAAAACAATGTTTTGAAGTGGGATGTCTTGGGGCATGGAGAGTTTTTTCAGAAGTATGGGGTTGTTTTTCAGGTTGGCTGTGACTCAGAGTTGTATTTTGTGGTTTCTGGGGAGAGGAAAAAAAAAGCAAAAAGAATTCAAACCAGTTTTTCAGGTGCCCACATCATGCAAAATACATTAGTGTGCCTCTATTTGTTGTCTTGATTGTGGTGGGGAAGACACAACCACAGGAATAAAGCTTCCCTCAACACCCCAAACCAGTGTCTCGGGGTATAGACCAGAATGATGTCAAAGCCTATTTCATGTGCAAAACATAGGTTCCATACAGGACTTCAGTATATTTTCTCTTTGGGGGCCCTGAGAGTGTTTTCTCCCAAAGGCACTTGTCAAGGGTTTTGGTTTGGCCACCCTGGGCTAGCTTCTCCTTTTCTTGCAGGCTGCAGGAGCTGGTGTGGGGTGACTGGGTATGGAGTTACTCCATACTCCTGCATTGCCTTTTGGAGATGAGGAGGATGAAGGGATTCATCCAGGACTGTAGACAGGTCATTTCTCACACCCTTCAGTGAGTGGGAACATATTTAAACCAGCAGCCAGATGTGGGAGCAGCCCCTCTTCTTTTGCTTGGGCTGGAGGACAAGGCACAGCTTCCAACTCCCACGCTGTATGTGGGGTGGGGCGGGAGGGAACAGAGAAAAAACTGTTTGGACAAGATTCACAATTTGATGTATGGAAGCTCAGAGATCATGCAAGCACTTCTCACAAGCTCTACATTCCCCTAAAAAAGAGGTTATGCTGAGTAGATAGAGGACATTAAATTGCTGAAATAGGGAGGAGTGTTTTCAAAGAAATAACCAGTATTTTGCTATCAGCTCTCACCCATTCCAGCTTAATCCCTGCCATCAAATGGGGCCTGGGTTGTTGGTTTGACATGATCTGCTGAAAGAAAAGATGCTGGGTTGCACTGCTGGCGTGCACCAGATCAGGACCCAAGTCACAGAGTCCAGAGAAGCTCTCCTGAAGGATCAGATGGGAAGTTGATGTTCAAACCCTTCTCAGAGCTGTGTGAAACCACCGAGCTGGGAGATGTGTGTCCTCAGCCTGGGCTGCTCTCAAAGCTCTCAGAGAGCCTGCACACCCTCTGTTACAAGTGTTTTTGTGGGCGGCAAGATTTTGTCTGCTAGCATGTTGTGTACCCAACCACAGTGCTTTGTGGGGGCCAGTGCTGTCCCAGGCAGGAGTTAGAACAGCCTTAGTGCTGCTCTACTACATGAATCCTTGCCATATTCCTTAAAGGCTAATTGTGGCACATGGAGATCAGCAAAGTACAGCTGCGCTGGGATTTAGGAGCAGGGAAGAGACGGGAGGTCAGCTCCGCTGGCACTTTGCCATGTAAAGATTTCCCCTTACATCATCTGGCTGCTGAGGGCGAGTTTACATCTGCTTTGCACCCAGAGGGAATTGTGGTGTCAGGGAATGAGGTTGCTGAGAGTTCTCCCCAGTGCAGCCAAGACCTGCAACACTGCTGTGACTCCTTGGCATCATCAAGGAGACGCCTGGATACTGGATCAGGATTTTCACTGGAAATGTTCCATGTGGGCTAAGCTTTTTTAAGGGGAGTATGTGGATGGGAGGGGAGGAGGAGAAGGAGAGCATACCAGAAAGGCAGCTCACCTGTGATGTAGAAGAGCACAGGAGATGGGCAGAGCAGGGAGGCATTTCTCCAGGGAGCCCTTCCCCAGGCACAATGGCACTTCACTCCTCCCCAGCAAGTCCCTTCCACAATTTTCATTCAGAACCTGCCAAATAAATAGAAATAGGCTTTAGCTCCATCCTTCTGGGGAACAGGCAAAATTTTGCAAGACTAGAATTGGTTGCTACCCAGCTTTCTTCTAGAAAGACTCATCAAGCAGCCACAGCTATGAGCCCTGTGGAGAGATGGAGGTAAGGGAGCATTTGGGCCAAGGGAGAAGCAGGGCCAGGAGCTTGTGGGTCCCAGCTTGATAGAAAGCCGCCAACCATCCCTTCTGTGTCCGGAGAACAGGCCACCACCAGGCTCACTGCTACCCCAAGGCAGTCACTATGTCTGCATTTTGTCCCATGGGGCTGGTACTGATAGGACAAGGGGGGTGGCTTTAAATTGACAAAGGGTAGGGTTAGATTAGATATTAGGAAGAAATTCTTCCCTGTGAGGGTGCTGAGGCACTGTAACAGTTGCCCAGAGAAGCTGGATGCCCCATCCCTAAAAGTGTTCAAGGCCAGCTTAGATGGGGTTTGGAGCAACATGGTCTAGTGAAAGGTGTCCCTGCCCACAGCAGGGGGGTTAGAACTAGATGGAAGGTTCTTCAAGGTACCTTCCAGCTCAAACCATTATAGGATTCTATGATCCTATCATGGGATGGTGCTCTCCAAAATACAGTCTTTTTATTTGGATGCAGAATGTGTCTAGCAGTGATTTGAGAAGAAAGCATGATATGGAGCAAGAGGGGAAGACTCCCAAGCTTAAAGGCTGTGGAGGAGGTTGCCAAAGGTAGAGCTGGTGCGTGCTGGGCCAGCCAAAATGTAGGGCATAGCCAGCTCTCTTACAAGGAGCACATACCTGATCTCATCTCTCTGCTTTCTATTTTTGCCCTCGATATGCTTGCTGCATTAGCAGACTTGGCTTGGGGAGAGATTCGATAGCACTCTCCTGCTTGAAAGCAACTTTTCTGAATGCACAACATGAATCCATTGGTGGGGTCACATAGTAATGCTTGAAGTCAGAAGCTATTTTTAAAACTAAATTGCAGAACCACACATGGCTTTCATTAGTGCTTTACATCAAATTTGTCAGCTAATTAGTGGTTTTTCATCACTAGTTTTTGCATAGTATTTTATTTAATTCACTCTCCAATATTGTCTTGAGACACCCCTCAACCCTATGTACAGTCCCTGGCACTGGTGCTGTGCCAGCTGAGGAGGGAGGAAGAAGAGAGCTTGCAGGAGACCTTTCTGATGCTCCTGATGGATGGGCTCTCTGCGTTTGGAGTGTATTCCAATGTTACGTGTCTGGAGTGGGCGGTTAGCAGCCCTTGTACTCTCTTCCCTCCCTACCTCCATTTAGTGTTGTAAATGATGTATTGCAGTCCTGAACTGTCTTTGGTTCGGAGGAGGAGGAGAAACCGAGAAAAGTTGCCAAACATGATTTCATAAGGTTTGACTTTAAATTGAAGGAAGTTTCTTGAGTATCTTGGATTTTTTTTTCTTTACAAATAAAGGGAGTACAGAGAGCATGGATTGCTAATGACTGGTAGTTACGGGTCATTAAGCTCACTAACTGACTTCAGGATCAGAACTTTCTAATAACAGCAGTAAGCACTCTTTTAACATTTATATCTCATTTTAGGGATGGGGAAATGTGATTACCATTTGAAAGTCTGCAGTTATTTTTTCTGCTCATAATTACAGAGGCAGCTTGCTTTTCAAGGCTGTTTTTAAAACATTTGAAAGTATTCGGTGAAATAATTTCTATGTTGGTATGGTTTTTTTCTTTTCTTTAACTGACTATTTTAAAAATCTCTGGAAAACAAACACGGAGAAAAAAATGAAAATATGTTAAAATAAGGAATAAAGCAGTTACTGAAGTGTAATAATGTTGGTTTATAGCACACTTTCCATTTAAATTGGTTTTATTTGAGATAAACCTGTTAAGCGTTGAGGAATTAAGTGCTGAATAGAGAATGTTGTTTTGCTGCTGTATAAATGAAGGATCCCACTATGCAGAAAAGAGTGCAACTGGTTTTACAAGTGAATTATTTGCCAGTTTGAAGTGCTAAGTTTACTTTGGCATCTGTTATAAAAATTATGATTTGTTTTTTGTCAGGAGGGATACTGTTTTTTTCAGAGGGGCATGAGAGGTTTTAGCACTGGGGCTTGTAGGTAATGTGGGCTTTCTCATTCTTCTTATGCCTGGTTTGCTAGGAGGAGCTCAAGGAGAAAATGAGGCAGAGAGATTTTCGGGAATTTCTTGGCTCTGCTAGTGAGACACAGATTTCTGGCATGCAGTGCTTTGGGACAATATTGAGAGGGAGCAGCCTGTGACTCCAAGTAGCAGAAGTCAGTAATGGTGTGAAACTCTCCTCATTTTGGAGGGCTGGGGGCAGAGGAAAATTCAATAGACCGCAAAGTCTCAGCATCTCCTTTCAGATAGCTGGTCCTGGAAAATTTCATTCAAAGACTGCAAATTGGAAGTCCCCACAATCGCTCTGTCGATTCTTGAGCAAAGGTGACTTTGGAAATTCGTGACAGCAGAGGAAGGTCTTGTTTTATTCACTCAACAGAAGTGAAATACAAGGGGAAGGGAGAAAGAACAGATCTGTGCGGAAAATGTCACTTGGGCTGTAACCTGAGCCTTAGCGAGCTGTGCCTTTCGGAGGGTTTGGTGACCCTCTGAAAATCCTTGCTCTCTGGCTGCTATTATTGTAGCCAATTTCCAACTAAAATAAGTCTTTTGTCATCACCAGCCATGCAGCTTCTTGCTGAGAAGAAACAAAACTTGTGCATGGCAGCAAGGGCGGCCAAGCTGAAGGTCAGAGTGCAGAGGCAGATTGCTGCATCCCCGGGTCTGGGGCTGGAGCTCACCCGTGGGACCAGCGATGCACCAACCGGGGAGTCTGTCCGTGACCTCTGGAGACAGACCTCAGGCGAGAAGCCTAAGAGAAAACATCCTAGTAAAATGCAAATGGGAGAAAAGAGGGTTTCCTCCTCCTCTTTAGTGTTATGCTGGTGGAATTGCTGGGTTTTTCTTGCTTTTTGGGACATGGCAGAAAGTGCAATCCCACGTGTCTGAAAAGAACAAGGAAAAGTTAACTTGAAAAAAATAGAAAATACTTCAAACTTTGGTGTTTGCCCAACTGTTCAAATGTTTTCTCAATGCCAGATCCTTCCCCTTACAAAACAAAAGAAAAAGGAGGAAGGAAAAAAAAAAAGCAGCCCAAGGCATCACTTTGCTGAGTGCAACTTGTACACTGAGGGATATTATGTTGTTGTGCCACTATTGATCCCACTCTTTTGAGGCAAAAAACTCAACCAAAAAAAAAAAACCTTCCTCATCAGAGCAAGGGTACCACAACATAGAGCACTGGTGTGGGGAAAAATACTTTATGCAAGCCTTTGAACCCTATTGGATCTTTACTCACAAGAGTAAGGTTATACATCTGTCTTAAGTTTTATGCTAAATTGTGTTTTGATAATACTCCATTTCAGTAGCAGTTAGTATGCAAATATCTTTTTTAGGTTCTGATTTCTCTGAATTGTTAAAGATTAGAGTGATTTAGAGTTTCTTTCTCTTGAGATAGGTGAATGTGAACATTTGGAAAAAGGGGAAGGGAGATTTTTCCTGTTAGCTTTTCTGTTCCATCGTTTTTGCTGATGTTCAAATCAGCCTGGCGCTTTGGAAATTCAAAGAGTGATCAAAAGATCCTGGCCTTTCCCTCAAATAAAAAAACTGGCAGTATGAAGAAATTAACCACATGCCCATATATTTCTGCAGCAACAGCTAATTCACAGTTTTGCTTGCTAAGAGTTCTCAGATGTGATTTATAAACATCACAACACTGCATTGTGCTCTCTCAAGGCAAGCCACATTAATTGTTTTAATCTGATAGGTTCTTAAGAATTCCAGGTTTGGGATGCAGGAAAAAACTTGAAAGTGAATACTTTTTTCTTTTTTTTCCTTTTTTTTTTTAAATGCATAGTGGTTTGGAGTCTACTATAATGCAAAGTAAAGCGTTGTGTTACAAAGGCAGGGAGGATGGGACAGAAGGTTAAAGGGCATCCTGGAAACAAACAGCTGGACCAGTTTATTTAAACAGATACAAGGATGGGGAGCTGACCTCCGTTTGACTTCTAGTGGGAGGAGCGAGAATGTCATTTTATTACTTTGCCCAGAAGGAAAATGTTCTTGTGTCTGAATTCCCCCCAAAGACATCCAAACATTGAGCTGTTCGGCAGAATTGCTACTTACAGAAAATACTTACACGGATGCGTAGGAAGAAAATAACTGCTAAGTACCTATGTGTAAAATGTTCTTAAAACAGGTATCCCAAATGATAGCGTGGGGCAAACAGGTGAGATTATGTTTTACCATAGGCACATCTTGTGGGTAATTATTGGTAAACTCTAGATATATAGTTTATTCTAGTGTATTAGTATATACATGATACTATATATAGTACAGTTTATTATTTTGAGACCCCCACCCCCCTCTTAAAAGTGCTTGTAGTTTGGAGGAAAAGGAAGAAAAAGTCGTGAAGTTGAGGTTGTACATGCTTAATGTTGCTCAGAATTTATTTGGGGTAAAAGTTATTTCGGTGACCAGTCACTGTCACAGCTACCGCTCTCCTCCTGCCGCACTACCAGGTCCTAGCAGTGAGGCAGAAGGATGGAGTAAACACAGCAAAAGCCTTGCCAGACTCACAAAAAGAAATGACTGAGGCACTAGGGTTTTGTGGTGTTGTTTTACTTCGAAGAGTTACTGTGAAAATTGCTTTCTGCAAATGCAAATTACAGATATTAAACAATTTTCTAATTGGTCATGGAGCTAAGGCAGCTAATGGGGGAAAAAAAGCAGGTTTTTTTTTAATTGCTTATTTCACATGGTGTTTGTGCTACACCTGTGCTTATAATGAGAAAGGAGAATTAGTCTAACCTTCTGCTCACATGATTCTAATTTTCATGGTTTGTACAAGATAATGATAAACTGATTTGCAACACTGTTTGCTGGAGTCGAGAGGGGGTGTTTATTGGAAATGTGTAGAAAAATTGATCCAATACTGTTGCTGACAAAACATGACCTAGTTCAGGTGTAAGGTTTCCAGACTGGCACCCAGGTTTGGTGCCTTTGAACCCCTTTCCTCAAGATAGGTTTGATAAAGACTCAACATCTTGATTAATTTTTGCAGGAGTTTGGGTAATGGGTGTCAGTGGGGAATGGGAGATAGGAGGAGTCTGAAGTCACTGTACTGGTCTTTGATGAGGGCAAAAGAAGCAGCATGGGGCAGTGGTTTGCTATTCTTCTTCCCTCGGGTGTAGGTGAATGTGTGGGCAGAGCTGATTCCCGTGGAAAGATCCTGGTGGCTTTATCTCTGTGGTAGAAGAGCTCCTGCTAAGCCACCCCAAGCAAAAGCAATGAAAACAAGCATCAAGTATTCCTTTGTGGACTTTCCTATCCCATTTTACAAGTGAACTGTGGTTTAGCCCACACTCACACTTCTTCCTTTACTAGTAAATGTAGTGGCATACATATTTTTATTATTCTTTTTTTCTCTCACAAAGAGCGCAAAGTCTGGTTATGCAGCTTTGCCATGACTAAGTCTCAGTGGAGATTTTTTCCAAATGGATTTTAAGTAAACTTTCTGCTGAGTGAAACCTCAAGGGAGATTCTTCAAATGGTCTTCATTCAGACAGGTTCCCAGCCATGGTTTCCAGCCTCCTGATTTCATCACCGTAGGGAGAGCAGAGTACTTGTGATCTCTCTCCTTCTTCTGTTTTGCTCCAAATTATTTTGAATATTTCCAAATAAGTGTTGCAGGACTAACTGAGGCAAAGAGCTACAGAAACACAAAGAGTCGGGCTGCAGATAGCTATTTTTAAAAATGACTCTACCTCCTTTTTTTTATTTCCAAAGATCTTCTTTTCATTGTTTGGGGGGAAATTTTCAGTAGTCCAGTAATTACAGTTTAACAAGATGTTTGCTGTAAATGGTCAGGCCTAGCTGGAGAAAACAGGATTATAAATTCAATTACTGTAAAGCTATGACCTCGCCTTGACCCCCTCAGACTTTGCATAAAGAGAGGGAGGGGGGAGAAAGCCCACCAAGAAATGGCTAGGAGGAATGCATGGCTCTGAAGTCCCCAGCAGTGTGACTTAGCGGTGATAAAAGTCCAGACGTTCCCTCATTTGATGGGGTTCTGCCATCACAGTTCATTATCTTAATAGTGGGCATTAAAAGGGAATTAGGTTTGCAAGAGGTAGGGGCAGGTTTTGATAAAGAAAAAAATTGGAAGAAGAAGTCAGAGGACATAAGGCAGAAATGACACTAATGAGGGGGGAGGTAGCAGATGCCCTCACGAGCATCTTGCCAGCTTCGCACGTTTTTGTTTCTTCGGTGCCCCATTCTGTATTGAGAAGAGCACTGCTGGCATTGTTTCCTGAAAACTCGGCTAATTCCCCCGTGAAAAGATGAAATGGAAGTGTCCGACTGTGCTAAAAAGCAGGCAAACATAAATCAGCTTGGAAACCCCAAGCTCGTGCTCTCAAAGGTCGTCAGGGTTAGAGGTTTAGCAGTATTTGCATCCCCATGCAGCCTGATGGAGAGTGCCACAGTGGGGCGAGAGGACTTGGGGATGGGTGGAAGGCATCCCTTCCCTAACCATTTGCTTTCCTCTTTTTTCTTGCAGGTTTATTAATGCTAGAAGAAGGATAGTTCAGCCCATGATAGACCAGTCCAATCGAGCAGGCAAGTCCCCAGTAGTAACTGTATTCAAGTCACACAGGCGAAAACCATCCTCAAGCCATTCACCAGGAGGTCCAGTACCTGGTAAATAAATGAGAAATGAATGCTGGGAGTGACTGACAATTAAAATACAACCAGCTTTCTCTCATTATGACTCTGATCACTTTGGAAAAAAAATAACATTGAAAATTCAAAAAGGGAAACTAAAATGATACGCTCCGTGACCAGACTTTCTGTACATGATCGCAATTATTCTTATATTTTTTTAGTAGTTGTTTGGAGTTTTTCTTCCCAGCTCTTTCTGCTCCTGTGACCACTCCCTGGTGCATGGCTTGGTGTGGAATTGCTGTAAACTTTATTACCTGTCAAAAGGGCAAAGGGGTCAGAATCACTTGTGGGACTCAGTAAAGTTCAAAGACATTCAATGAGGTAGAGCTTTATGTGCTTTAATAACCCAAGCCAGCTTACTTCTGAAACCAGCATTTAGTGTACATGAAAACCTCCAGTTCAGGTAGTGGTACTTGTACAGGGTCCTTTTGTCCCTTGGCTCTTCTTTTGGGATTGCTGAGCATTTGCTGTTTACTTTGGGGGTATTTATTTATATTTTTTAAAAAGACCTTAAGTTTTCACATGTTGGTTCCATTTGGGGTCTTGGCTCGCATCTCTCTGGGGTTATTTACCATCAAGGATTATCATAGCCCGTTACTCCCGTTTGGTTTTGTTTTCCGAGTCTCACTGCCAAACTCTCCAAATCCATCGTTGTCCAAGATACCTTTGGGCCACACTTCCTCTTCAAGTACATTTGATTATTTGCCATTAGACGTAAATATCTGGCATGGATGTGTTCAGGTCCTGCCCTTTGAAGGCACAAGGGCGTAATTTAACACACTGAGATTTGTGTGACTATTCCAGCCATAAAATCCGGCTCCTATGCAGGTTTTTGCATTGACGTCAGCAGCGGCAGCAGCTGGAGCTGGGGCTCCTCATGTCTCAAGATTTCAGTTTGCTAACTTCATTTCCAAACTTGCAGAAGGAAATTAAGCCAAAACTAAGTATGCTTGTTAGTCCAGCCACTAAATTTGCACAGTAGATGTTTTCCCCTCTTTTTAGAGCCAGCAGCGACAGTCCATGGGTGGGGGGGTTGTGTCTTGATGCCGTGAGAAGAGGTGACCCTTAATGGCTGTTGCTAAAAAGAAATGTTCTGCACCTTTCCAGTAAGCCAAGGAACACCCTATAACCCCGACGGGCAGCCAATGGGAGGTTTCGTGATGGACGGCCAGCAGCACATGGGCATCCGAGCGCCAGGTAAGCCCCCGGGACAGCATCGCCCACCTACGGGTGGCCTTGGTCGTGCCACCGCAGGTAAACACACCTCCGCCTTCCACTGCCGTCCCAGCTGCCTGCCTTGCCTCACCTGTCTTCTGCCTGCCTTCCACACCACCAAGGGGTACCAGGCATCTCCTTTCTCGAGCGGTCCTGGACCCTCTGCCGTGCTGTGTTTTGGAAAGGGGCTTTTGGCACTATCTGTTGACTTTGCTCATTTTCTGGCATCTTCTTGGATTTTTATCTCCCTCTAGGACCTATGAGTGGAATGGGCATGAATATGGGCATGGAGGGGCAGTGGCACTACATGTAACCTTCACCTAGGTAACCAATGGCAAAGCCAGGGGGAAGTAAGTACAAACGAGGTCTTTGTTCTCACTTTGTCCGAGGGATATTTGTCTTCTTGCATTTCCCTATGTTCTCCCTGCCCATAGCCTCATGCTTGTTCCTTCCTTTTCATCCATCCATCCTACGCATGGGCTTCTTTGGGTTTTCTCTCCCTCTGGTTCAGCTCCAGCTTTCCAAGCTCCCAAACCCCCCGTGCACGCGCGCGCCGTACATTGACGCTGCCGTACATCGACACCGCCATACATTGATGCTATTATCCATCCCCAAGCACATGACAAAACAAGGAGCAGCCAGGGAGGTGGGGGAGCCCGTCGTCTTGGCAACAGACTGATTTGCAAAATGTAAGCGGTCTGCAGCAGCGCAGGGAGAGGAAAGAGCATGTCCCCAAAGTGTCATAAATCTGTCTAACCGCAGTTGATGCATGAGTTACATTTCTCTCGCTAACCTGCAAGACACCAAAAAAGCCAAACAGAGACTTCTCACGGGGTAGGAAAAAAAAAAAACAAGCAAAAACCAGCAGCTTCACTTAGTTGCATTTTGGAAAGCAATGGACGAAACTTTGATTTTTTAAAATTTTTTTTTCAAGTTTATTTCTCTTTGTCTGTCCATCATAATGGGATTACGTGTGGCAAAGGAAAAAGAGAGAATACAAAATAGAGGTGTGCGCAGCAGGCTATGGAGCTTAGCCCAGGCTAATTGACTATATCCAAATTAAGTATGCCATCACTTGCAGTGTGACAAATGGATTTGACTTATTCAGTATACAAAAATAGAGATCATTAATGCAATCTTCAGTGGCAGACCTCGCAAAGAAAGCCTAGAAAAACTGTCCCAGTTTTTTTTTTCCCCTCTTGTCTTTTCCTAGGGGAAAATACGTTATACAAATTTTGGTGGGGTTTTTTTTTTTTTAAAGAGTAAAGTGGTTTGAAACACCAAGACACTTGATACCATGTTTAAATGGTGCCTGATTCTGTTTCTCTTGCTCTCGTTCTGGAGTTAAAAGTTATTTCAGCATCTTTGTTGTGCCCCCAGCCTATATTAACATAGGGTTTGAAGTTACCCAGGGCAAGTGTATTTCGTAGTAGTCTTCTCTGAGCCCAAGTCAAAACTAAGTTTTAACAATTAGCTATGAAAACATTCCTCTGAGCTTGGGAATGCAATAGCCTTATTACCTCATCATGAAAATTTCTAGCTTAGTTAATTTAAATATTGTTTCTTAGTTTCTGGGTCAATTAAATTTAAATGATGTATTTTATGCTTCGTGACCAATTAAATTAATAGGTTATTACAAAAAATATTATCATCTTTTTTGATTAAAGAGCTGTGAGTACAGTATATTTTATAAGCAATTTTCATTAGTTCAAAACTGTTCCTTTAGGCTAGATTAAGCAGCTATTCATTGCTAGAGCCTTGAGACCTGATTCCAAGGTGTTCAGTGCATTCACAGCGCGCTCTTACTTAGAACTAAAGCCAATTGAACCTACTTAGCAATAGCGTATGCCTTTCACCCTTGATGATTATGGAGCTTATAGCTCTCCGAAACAATACACCTGTCAGTTCCCATCAGCTACAGCAATCCAAGCAGAAGGCAGAGGCCCACAGAAAGCAGGAGGTTTTATTGTTTTAGGTCCAATTTTTTTCTTATTGTTCTCCCAAACCCACTGAAAGGTTTGACTGAGTTGCGCGTCTGATTTTTTTGTGGCCAGAGGTGATCAGGGGGTAAAGAAATAATTGATAACTGTTATTGATTATGTGTATATTTTAATATGTCTAAAAATACGAGTTTGATTTAGCAACCGTACTTAGTAATCCTATCAATTTCGGCTTCATATGAGGCCTTTGTTCAGTGATGTATGTCCCTGCTGTATTGCATCTATTTGAATGGCCCAAATACTTGGGACAGATTCCAGGAGATCAGGCTCAAGAGCTAAATAAATAGCTGTTGATAAACCTTGACACCTATTTAACCTATCGCTCCTCCCAAGTCCCTCGTTAGCCACTACAGATTCTCCGCCTTGTATTCCCAGCATGCTTTTACAAGTGGGGAGATGAAAGCAGGTGGCTGGAGTAAGGCCACGGGGAATGCAGCCCACCTGAGAGCCCTCCGTGTGACATTAGTCATCTTCGGGCTGGCTCTGCCTCTGGCATGCTTCCAGATCAGAAACATCTCCATTGCATACGTTCCTAACCATAAAAGCAGAAAGCTGTTTTATCTCCAAAAACTCTGTATTTGGAAGGGGTAGGATGTTCTTGGGGTTTTTTTTGGCCTGGGGGCCATTCCTGTTGCCGTCACTGTGAGTCTGTATGCAGACTCCCAATTCCACAGAGGCAACGGCGCTCGCAGGCCCATGACTCCGCTTCCCGCCTCGGGCTGGAGCCTGGCCTCCCTGTGCCCACGTGGAGCAGCTTCGGGGCCCGATGTCGGCAGCCAGTCCTCACCACTCACCACCACCTCTTTCTCTCTTTTTGCAGGGCTGCAAAGTATGCCAGGGGATTATGTGTCTCGGGGTAGTCCAATGGGTATGAATATGGGACAGCCAAGCTATACCCCGCCCCAGATGCCCCCCCATCCTGCTCAGCTGCGTCATGGCCCCCCCATGCATACCTACATTCCTGGACACCCTCACCACCCAGCGATGATGATGCATGGAGGACCACCCCACCCTGGAATGCCCATGTCAGCATCAAGCCCCACAATGCTTCATACCGGCGAGCCAGCAGTGAGCGGACAAGTGATGGACATTCATGCTCAGTAGCTTAAGGGAAATACACATTGTCTGCAGCGATGGTAGATTTCAAACATTGTCTTTCTGCAATGACTATGGAGTTCTTGGCGTCAACTTTGGACCAAGGGACGTTCCAATTTTTCACAGGGACCCTGAAAAGCAGGAAAACACCAACTGAAGTCAACTTCTGGGGACACGCTAAATACCTATATAAGACATTAAGAGAACAAAGAGTGAAATATTGTAAAATGCTATTATACTGTTATCCATATTACGTTGTTTCTTATAGATTTTTTAAAAAAAATGTGAAATTTTTCCACACTATGTGTGTTGTTTCCATAGCTCTTCACTTCCTCCAGAAGCCTCCTTACATTAAAAAAGAAGCCTTACACTTACCCTGCAAATGACAGAAAGGGCTTATTTGCAGGATTTTTAGAGCATTAAAATAACTATGTCAGGCAGAAGAATCTTTCTTCTATCCTAGGATTTCAGCCATGCGCACTCTCTCTCCCCCCTCTCTCCTCCTCTGTCTGTCTTTCTTCCCTTTCTCTCCCTTTCTCCCCGTCTCTCTCCCTCTCTCTCTTTCTAGCCCGGGGCGTGAATTTGCATGTCTAATTCATTTACTCACCATATTTGAATTGGCCTGAACAGATGTAAATCGGGAAGGATGGGAAAAACTGCAGTCATCAACAATGATTAATCAGCTGTTGCAGGCAGTGTCTTAAGGAGACTGGTAGGAGGAAGCATGGAAACGGAAAGGCAGTGTATTTGAAGCCTAATTGTCACATCAGAGCATCCTTGTCCCCATGCAGCAACCACCACCTTGTACATCACTTCCTGTTTTATGCAGCTCAAAACATGGACTGAAGATTTATTTTTAATATGTTGACTTTCTTTCTGGGCGAGACATCGGTCATGTGTGCATTTTTTTTTCCATAGTCCCATCATGGAGCATTTATGTATACATTGTAAATAAATTTTGTGCAAAAAGGACTGGAAAAATGATCTGTATTATTGCAATTTTTTGTAAAAGTAGCAGTTTGGTATGAGTTGGCATGCATACAGATTTACTAAGTGGGATAAGCTAATTATACTTTTGTTGTGGTTAAACAAATGCTTGTTGATAGCCTTTTTCTATCAAGAAACCAAGGAGCTAATTATTATTAATAATAATCATTGCACACTGAGTCTTAGAGTTTCTGATTGAAACAGTTTGGATTGTATAATAACTCAAAGCCCAGTTGTAGTAGTTTGAGTGCAGTAATGAAATCTGAATCTAAAATAAAAACAAATTATTTTTTGTCATGGTGACTCCACTGCTTGCAAAATTTGTTTCCTGCCCCCATGCAGATTTTGTAGCCATTCTATCCCAGACTAAGAGCACAGCAGCTACAAAATTCAGCTGGCTCTGGAGATGTTACCTATCATTTGCTATTTAAATATCGGCTTCGCATTTACAGAATGTAAAAGTAATGCTACACTGCATAAAGAAACTTTCTTGGAACTTGCACTGTAAATTGCCAGGATGGAAACTGTTGCCTGTTAATAAATGTAATATCCTAGGGCATTACTGGACAGAAATTTGTAGTGTTACCCCCTCTCCCTCCCAAATTATAGTTCTAATACACAGTTCTAGTTATTGAGTTTCTTACTGGAATTGAGCATACTAAGGAAGCAGGAAAATAAAACTCAGAAAACATTGCCTAGGCAATGCATATCTGTAAAGGGACGAGGTGCTGCTGGACCTCTGCGAGCAAGGCCAGTGCAGACCCTCATTAACCAATTTCCTCGCACATTTGTGCTTTCTGCACCACAGCCAGCGAGTGAAAGAGCCCCAACCAGCCTGCGCAGGCTGCGAGACCTCATTTGCTTTAAGTCTAATCGCAGCTATACAAGAAAAAATAGAGATTCCTGGGGCTAGGAAAATGACACAAATATCTTAATAAGGGGAAATGATACAACCCCCCCCGCCCCTCCAAAGCCAGCCGGCATCCCCGGCGGGAGCTGTCCCGGGCGTGTTGCGGGGCAGACTCTCGGGAAGCCCCTGCTCTGCGCGTCCCCCGGGGTACCCCCGGGCTGGGCAGGGGCAGGCAGGGGTGCAGGCAGAGCTGCAGGCAGGCAGTGCAGACCTTTCTGAATTAGGCAAACCACCAAAGGGGGTCCTCTCCCTCCACTGGTTGGGACTTCCTCCCCCTGTTTTTTTTTTTTTAACTCTGAGTTTTCTTTTCTTTCTTTTTTCTTTTCTTTTCTCCTCCCCGTTTTTTTAAAGGGCCGCTGTACCGCCAAGGAGGCTGAACATCCCGGCTCCTTCTTTGTGAGGCCGGAGTAATGACACTTTTCTGCCAAAACGTGAATGAACGGGGCTCGCTTTTTTGTTTTTTTTTAAGGTTTTGTTTTGTTTCGTTTTGTTTGTTTTGTTTTTATGTGTTTGGGTTTTTTGGTTTTTTTTAAGGTTTCTTGAAAGACAAAAACAAACCGCCCTCTCACAGGCGAGGGCACACGCGTCCCTTCTCGCAGCCTCAGCGAAGTGGGGCACAGACCTTCCTCCATGGGACCTTTTTTTTTGGAGGGCGACACATTTCAAATTAAACCCACGATTACATCCCAAGACATTTAATCAGCTGTAATTATAACACATTCGAAATGAAGAATATGCCTTGACAGTATTTTTATTGTTATTGTTCATCGCATGATGTTAGACAGCTTCAGAGGCACAGGAAAGAGAAGTAAACGGGTTACAAATAGGGAATTATCCCTCGTTTAGCATTAAAATTCATTTAGATAAAATTGCCACAAACATTTAAATGGGGAGATTAGTTCCCCCTCACGCCTTATTGCACTCTCTCAATGGCTCCGTTAAGAACATTTTACACGTTGGAAATTCCGCCTTTTCGGGCCGCTCGCTGTTTCCTAGCTACCCTCCTTTCACCGCACCGGGGGGGCCCGGAGGGGCGCGGGGAGGGCCCGGCTGCGCCTCCGCTCCTCACCCCGGCCCTGGGGGCTGCGCGTCCCGCGGGGCTCCGCGAGGCGCTGCGCGGGGCTGCGCGGGGGCGGAGTGCGGGAGCGGGCGCGGGGGGGCGGCTCGCAGCCCCACTGTCCTGCCGCTGCCCGTCGCCGAGGAGCAGCAGGAGGAGGAGGAGGAGGACGAGGACGAGGAGGACGAGGAGGTCGAGGAGGAGGAGGAGGAAAGCCGTCTTCGACTGCCATCTCTTGGGGGCTCGGGAGAGTGACGCGGGGGGGGAATGCGGGGGCTCCGGGGCCGCCCGCGGAGCGCCGCGGATGTTGCGCGCTGCCGGACTAAAGTTTGCGCAACCTTCGGCGATGCTCTGTTTCGTTGGTTTTGTTTTTGTTTGTTTTTGTTTTTGTTTTTGTTTTTGGTTTTGGTTTTGGTTTTGGTTTTGTTTTTTTTTAATTGGCCTCTATTTCCCTCGTCCCCCTTTTCTTTTTTGTGCCTCCCCCGGGCGCAGTGCCGCGTGGAGCCGGGTGCGTGCTGTGCCGCGCAAGGCGAGCGCAGCGCTTTCTCCCCTCCACCCCTTCACAGAGGCGGGAGAGGGGACAGACCCCTCAGCGCGGTATTTGAGCGCACCGCTGCGCGGGGCCTGCCCTGCGTGTGGGCTGGGCACCCTCACCCCACGAGGGTTTCTGCGGGGGGACAGCAAATTCCAGCCAAGCTGAGCGGGGTAGACCAAGTCCCGCTCCAGGCAGAGGGACTCTCGCAGGGGATGCCTGCCCTGCCGGCTTGGCCGTGCCACCCGCAGCCACAGGTACTTTTGGGCTCAGAAGCGGCACTTTTCGGCCGCGCGGTGAATGTTTCCATCCCCGGCGTTGTTGCGCGAAAAGTTCTCGCTACTGGGGCCTCTCTCCAGGCGTCCTGAACCTGCGTGGAAAACAAATAATTTTTCCCCTCCCCTGACCTTGCTACGCCGCCCGTGATGATAACATATATATATTTATATTTATATTCATATGTAGAAGCGAACCGACGTTTCCCGCGGGCCGGGAGGAGGCGGCTGCCCCCGGCCGCAGGCAGGGACGAGAGGTGCGTGGCGCGGCGAGGGGGCGATCGCGCCTGGGGTGGGAGCTCTCGGTGCCTCCTGGAGGTGGCTGCTCAGCTCCCGGGCCGGGCTGGTGCTTTGTGTGTGACAGCCAGCAAGCCTTCCCCGTCCCTTTAATGCGTGTGGAAATACCCGCATGCCTGTGTGGCAGCTGCTTCCAAAGCCCCAACTAACTCTTTTGGAAGAGCAGGGCTAAAAGAGTGAAAGGCGAAAGAAAGACTGTTCATTTTTTTCCTTTGGTGCCATTTTGGATGTCATCTGTTACCTTGGTGACTGTGCTCAGCCCCCAAAGCCCCTGGATTGTTAAGGGAAAAAAAAAAAAAAGCATGCTATTTCTGCACCGTCATTTATCACTGTCACCGCATAATGATTCCCCTCGCAGCTCCTTATTGATGTTTGTAATTGCATTATCTCATAAAGGGAGGGGGTGGCGGGCCGGGATGATCAATGGAGCCGCGCCGTGCATGCCGGGGTCAGGGGCTGCGGGAGGCGGCGGGGCCCCCCCGGACCCTCCCGGCCCCGGCCCCCCCCGGCCCCGCTCCCCGCCTGGCAGACAACAAGTCCCGGGCACCGCCCGGAGCGCGGCCCCAGCAGCCGGCGTGCAGGGCCAGTGCACCTCCCGGCGGGGCCGTCCTGCTGGGACCCCTCAATTTGGGGAGAGGAAGTGGGAAAAAAATAGGGCTCCAGCGAGGGAAAAAAATTAAAGTGGGTATAATGTGATTTGGCTGGGAAAAAAACCACTTGGTGCATCCTACCCCCAAATCCCGAGTACCTGCCTGGAGGACGGCGGTGCAGGGGTGCTGCGGTGGGGCTCCTCGAGAGCCCCTTTCCAGCGGTATCCCCTTGGCCGAGCGGGATGCGCGGGGCCCCGCGGCGCGGAGTGGCGGCCGCCCTGAGGAAAGGTCCGGCGGCGGGGAGCCCTGTCGGGAGCACCGGGGGAGCTGGGGAGGGGGAACAGGACAGGAATGGGCCCCCTCGGAGAGGCGGAGAAGGTCCCAGAAACGCGGCTCGTTTCCCGCATTTAGTTGTTTTTTGAACCGGTTTCTTTTCGCCGAGTGCTCTATAGAGAGGGTAGCGCTGCTGCAAACCCCCAAAACGGAGCAGCCCGCGGGGGATTTTCCTCCTCTCCCTTCTCTCTCCCTCGGCTCTATAAAGATTACCAACGAAGTAAAGATTGACTCCTTTCTCCCCCTCCTCGCCGCGCAAAATGAACTCCATCCACTCCATCCATTGAGCTCAAAAGTTCAAAGAATTATTTTCCAGCCGTTTTCCCAGAGGACGAGTCAGTGCACCCCATAACCCGGGACTCGGAGGTAGCAAAGCCCAGCCCCTGCGAGCCAGAGCAGAAGGATGCTGATTTAGCCAAGACCGTCCTAAGCAGTCCCGGAGCCTCCCTTTCACGCGCCGCGCTAAACCGAGGGGGGAGAGCAAATCCTCTTCTGCTTGTTCTTCACCGAATTGATCAGCTCTCTCCCCAGGTTTCCCCCTCTTTAATCTTCTCTTGGAAATTGAGCAACGCTTTAATTTGGAGGTAATACAGCCTAAGTGTTATTATTCTTTTTCCTATATATACATATATAGGGAAAAGAAAAAAAAATACACACACACACACATACACACAGATATACTTTTTTTCCATATTTCCTCCAGGAAGGAGGGTTGGCGCTACCGTTAGCCTTGTAAAGAAACGCCGGTTGTCTGCTTTTATGTAAACATTCATGATTCCAAATAAACTTTATAAGGATTTCAATTGGAAAGTGAAGCGGTCGGCACTGCGAAGATATTGTACTTAAAATTTCAAATGTGAACTAATCCAATTTAGCTATTTTTTCCCTTTTTCTGGTCTGATAGTTTGCAATCTGGAGTTCCATACTTAAAAAAAAATATTTAGTGCCATAGCCCACGGTTAAAATAGTGAAAAATTAGTCTCGTTTCAGAAATTATTTATTTATAGAACGAACATGATTAAAATATAAAAAACACACAAACTGCAGCTGCAACAAAAAAACCCCACCGTGATTTACGATTATTAAATCTTTGATTGCCATGTTAATGTTTCTTTTTCTACCTTTCATTTGCATTTTAATCTATCGAATCTTTACAATTTTGCTGCCTCCTACTCGAATGATTGATTACACATCTCAAAGAGGGAAAAAAATCCTAAGCTTTCTAGGCGAGCTTCTATTTTTCCTCCCCCCTTCCCTTTGCTGGTTTGCTTTCTGAAACCTTCCTCAACAATGTTAATGCAAGCAGGACAAATTAATTATGCTCTTTTAAATGTCAAAGGTATAAATAAAAATGCTTCCACCCCCCCTTTTCTTCTCCTTTGCTCCTGCCCCAAATGGGAATATTTTTCCAAGCTGCTTGTTTTAAAAGCAAGAAGGAATCACCCTGGTAAAATACAATTAAAAAAATATGTGCAGCATCCTGACTGTAAATAAATATTATTGCGTGGACATTTACCTATGGAATAGGGGGGAAAAAAGAACCAGAGAGGCAGCGGGAGTCAGGGAGCGGTGGTGAAAGCTCTCTGGCGCAGCGGCAGTGCTTCCCTTCTTGCTGAGCCTTTGCTTTGGGGCTGTTCCCTGGCCTCCTGGCCCCCCCTCCCCCCCAAAAAAAACCCACACAAGAAAAGGGGGTGGTCAAGGTGCAGCCCCCAACGAGAGAGGAGCATGCCCGTGGGTTCTGCCTTGCCTCTACCCCGTGGGCCGGGGTAGGGCGTAGAATGACCGGGATGGTGGTGTAGGAGCATGATGATCCCAAAGAGGGGTCCCACCTGCTGGGAGTGGGTGCCATGGGGCACGGGGTGCTCAGGCGGGATTGCCCATGGTGGACACCTACCTGGGGGCTGCCCACGGGGAAGACCCACTCGGGGAATGTCCACAGGAGGACACTGAGCTAGGAGATGCCCATAAAGGGACCACGGTCCCGGGAATATCCCCCCGAGGTGATGCCCACGGAGGGACACCCACCCAGGGGGTGCACCTCGAGACGGGGCCCCCCGATAATGCGCGCCCTGCACACGGGGCTGAAGGCAACCCGCAGGCAGGACTGGCACCTGCGGGGGCCGACAGGCGCCTCTTTGGGGAGGACTCATCAGGAAAATGGGAAAAGAGAGGGTAGGGCAGGAGAGGCGGAGGCAGCGGCGCAGAGGCTCCGCACCTGCGGGCCGGGAGCGACCCGCTCGGGCCGGGCAGACAGGGAAGATTTAGAGGTGAAGAGATGGCAGATTGTTAAGAAAGTAATAGTAAGGTGTCCCATATACTACAGTTTTATTGTGGGGTAGTAACTACTAGATTTATTTATTGCCGAGGCAATACAATAAAGATAATGACCGCAAACTCAAGATAAATGCTTACGCCCATAGCTGGTCAATTCTTTTTTATTTAAGAGAGTGATCTGGAGAGGTGAAAGTCATCTTCTCCCGACCACAAATATCAGTCTTGGTTTGCACCAGGTTATAAACATGACATGCAAATAATGGAGCTGCTGCCGGGCGCGGAGAGTTTGGGGTCGGGGGGTAGGGAGGTGCCCCCTCCCTTGGCATTCCCCTTCTCCGAAGCACCCGCAGAGGAGAGCACCGAGATGAAACAACTGGGGAATGAGCCTCCCCACAGGGGAAGTGGGGGGGAGGACGAAAAAAACCCTCACCCTCTCAAACCCGTGGGGAAATGCCACTTGCGAGGGGAAGCGCCCAGCACCCGCCGCCGCCCCCGCGCCCCTGCCCAGGGCGATCGTGTGTCAGCCCCACAATGGGCGCTTCTACTCCCGAGCGCTTTGATCCTTGCAGGGCCGGGAAAAAAGCCACCTGACAGCGATCTGCGACGGGCAGGAGAGAGGAAAAGAGAGAGAAAGAAGGGAAGAAAAAAAAAAGAGGAGGACGAGTTGAGCCGTACAATTCCGTGGTTTGTGCGCAGGGTAAAATTGTAAGGTTGAAAAGTGCTAACAATCCTCCTCAATCTTTTACAACATCAGCGCTGCTCTCAGCCTTAACCAGAACCTCCTTTTCTAGACGAACGTGAGTTATCATTTCCCCAGCCTCCTGCTTTCTCTCTCCCGGCAGGACGGGCAGCTCCCGCCTCCTCCAGCAGCAGCCGAGCGCATCTCCCCGCGCCGCGCCGGCCGCTGCGCGCCGCGCAAGCAGCAGCTTAAGCAGCGGGCAGCGCCGCGCGTTCTCCTCCCAGCACGGCAACTGCTCTGTCCCACTTCAAAGGGTGATAACCTAATTGCTTCCAGAGTTTAAAAGTAATTAAACTGTATTAAAGGAACTTAAATAAAACCGGTTTGCCGCGCACTGGCTCCCCTTGTTCTTCAGAAGGTAAATTGAAGTCCCGTTTCTGGAAAAACTGCATTAAAAATCTTGCATTTATATAACATATGCGAAAAATGTAAACAGATTTCGTTTTTGAAAGGGTATGGGTAAAGTGGTGGTAATTATGTATAATTAATGCTGAAGGGAAAATGAACACATAATAGGTTCCAAAGATTAAACCATCTGTAACTATCAGGGGAACTTTTAAAGTTTTTATTTTCCTTTTTTTTTTCTTTGTAAAAAATACATCTATTTCCTTTCACTAAGGATTTTTATATGCTAAAATTCAAGTTAATGTTTTAATCTCTGAAGTATTCTGATCTGAGAAACAAATCCCTGAAAGGTTTCAGCAATTCTCAATCTACAACTTTGAAGATCATCCAGTATAAAAATAAATTGAATGGTAATTTTAACCATTATTAATGTCTGTGGCACTTAATTTAGTTAGGTGCTGGGTTTCCATTTTTGATTACACCATAAGGAAGTTATTTTGTTAAGAAATGTTAAGATAAAGTATAGGCATTCCCACACATTCTTTATATTTTTTCTGCCATGTATTTATTATAGTCTACTCAAACTATTTTAATTTCTAGGTAATGCATAATCATTGGAGCAAATTTTTTTGCCCGCCAACGTTTGCAAGGGTAGAACCAGACTGTGAAGATGTAGGTCCTGCACATTTGTACATGACATTCAACACAAGCAACTATAAATTTAAATACATTTTTACTGCTATCTCAGATCGACTTCACAGAAGTAAACCCAGTGCCTCTAACACTGGCAAAGGTAGGAATGGATCTAGCTTTAGCAACACTAATAGATGTCGAGATGCTGTACGAGCTGTAACTTCTGTCAGCGACTGTGCTTTTTCCATAACAGTAATTCTTAAGGTGTGAAGGTAGAGTTGTTAAACCTCATGTCTGAACAGACTAGTTGCCTGACTGTTGGTTTGCAGAACTGGTGGCTAGAGAAAATAAATGCATTTTTGCAGAAAGAACAATTATAATTAGCAGGAACTGAGGTTTAAACTGCTTTGTTAACTCTAGCATCCACTTGAGAGATAGAAATTAATCCGCTCCTTTCAGTCCAGATTCAGGTCTGGTTCTGCTGCTGTTCTGACTCTTTGGGTATGTGGGGGATGTTTTCTTCTCCAAGGCGGAAGGCTAGATGCCTCCTGTGGGGAATTCACCAGCTGGCAGTTCAAGACAAGGTTTAGGTTGTCACTCCCACTCCCCAATTACTGTGTCTAGCTTGGAAAAGTAAATTTTTAAGCAACAGTGCTGCTCTTTGATATCTGCCATACTGCAGAGGTTTATACACAGCTTAACCCTTGAAATTAATTCCTAGACTTGCTCTTTGATGCAGACGCCAAGAAGCTGAGTCTCGGCTTGGGACTTCTGGCAAATCCAGCTGAAGATGCTGAAGACTCTGGAGCAATAAAGGGGTTTGCTTTTCAGGGGATAATCTACTTCAACCCCATGAGCAGTTTTTTGTGCTCCTCGCTCCTCAGCCTACCTGGAGGAGGATGAGCTGCCAGTGGATCCCAGCCCAGTGACTCACCCAATAACTTTTCCTGAACAACATCCATGTTGTGCAGACATCAAAGTGAGTGCTTGGGCAAATGTACATATGGGAAGGGTGTGGGGGAGAACAAGGCTCAGATGGGGATTGCAGCCTCACGAGCTTACTTTTTGGGGATGAAAGTAGTTATAAGGCCCAGTGTGAGTCAAGTGCTCGTAGAAGCTATGGAGTCTTTCAGAGCTATAATATCGGTTTGCTACTGAAGTGCTCAGCTATTTCCTGATGACAGCACAAGCGCAGCGTGTGCAGGCAGGTGCAATGATCCCTGGCATTGACCAGCATCTAACAATGGTGGATTAGGTCAGCTCCTATTCGGGTCCTGATAACTCATGTAACACCAGAAACATAAACTTCAGCCAAAGACTTTTTCCCAAGCCTGGGAAATCCCCTGCAAAACCTCCTGTGTTCAAAAAACCCCCTTTCCCCCCTGCTGATGTCCTGGACAGAGATAAAGGATAAAACCACCACAGTTTGTCACTGTCTTTACCAGAGTAAATTAGCAGCATACTTTCGTTTTCAATGCCTTTTGATGTGCTAATCATCACTCAGTCTGATGTTGCCACCTTATTCTTGCACGGCACCTAGTGTGTCCAAGCACAAGTTGAACAGCAAATCAATGGGATTTCAGCTTCTAGGGACACCTTGGGTGATGCAGAGTCAGGGATGGGTGATACTGCCTGATGGGACGGCAAATTGGCTTAGGGTGCCTCAGTTTGCCCCTTGATGGGAGGTACTTTGTAGTTATCTTTCTTATCCCTAACTTGTTGAAGTGAGTTGCTGCCCGTGGTTTGAGTTGATACCACTGACTTCTGTGAGCATCAAGGTGGTGATGAAAAAGCAGGCCTGGTTTCTCCCTAAAATGTTGCTCTCTCTCAGTCCCTGTGAGTGGGATTTCCACCTTCCTTCCCAGCTGCTACCCACAGAGGTTTTTTTTGGTGATGCATGGCAGTGAGGCTGGCCTGGCAGAGTTCCCACACAGCCTTGAGTCCTAGCGTGGGAGTAAGCCCTCCTCAACCCAGACTGCAGCAGAAACTGAAACTATCTCTTAAATTTTCTTTTCTGGCTGGATTGCTCTTTTGTTTTATCCCTGCCCCCCCCCTTCTTTCTTTCCCTTATCTTAAAATCCCTTTGCCCAGAGCAGAATTAACAGCAGGCCTTGTTAACGAAAGGATCAGCAACATCTTCCCTGATGGCATTAAAACCTCCTACCTGGCAAATTAGTCCTCCCGCTACCTCCTTCTCTTCTTACAAAACGTTTTCTTTATTGGAACTTGTTAGCGGTTTGTTACTTGCAGAGTAATTACTTGGCAGTAATTAGAGAGATGTTAAAGAGGCCGAGTCCAGATTTGGACTCAGATTTAGCTTTCTGCTGAGTTTGAGGAGTTGTCTGGCTACTGAATAGGAGTCAGGACTTGAATTTCACTAAGGTACTGTGGGATTTTTGCCAAAATCTGACCAGCTCTTCCCCTGAATCGATGTCCACACTACATCAGAATAGGGTATGAGTCCAAACTGAGAGGCAAGGGGTCTGCTTCATTTAGCATCTGTCCTTGCATCTCTGTTGAACCTGGCAGCCATGGTTTGAGAGCAGATTGCCCTGTCCTTCAAGGCCAGTGTGCTCATTGAGTGGAGGGCATCATCCTGGAGGACATAAAGGATCTCCTCAGCGGCTTGGGCAGCCGCTGGTGATGGTCTTTAGCTCACCTTTGGGATCATGGACTAGGAGTGACCAAAATGTGGAGTTCAGGTTTATGATAGGGGAATGTCCTTTTTCTATACATCTTCTTTGCCGTTTGCTGTATATCTCCTACTGGATATGTTGGATATACTGCCCTGGGACAGAGCTACAGTGCTTTACCAAATTTCTCTGCCAAGCACAGCCATGTGGCTGGTGTTGGCGACATAGGTACAGAAGCCACCAAGCACTGACGCTGCTGAGATGGAGGGTGTTCAGCAGGGAGCGTGTTGTTCACACCAGGAAACAGCAGATAGCAGGGACTCATTTTGGAGCAGAGGAAAGTCCCTCGAGACCCACAGAGATGGCAGCTTGAGGCCCTGTGACATGGTCTTTGCACAATTGTCTGAACAAGTTGCTGGATGTGGTGGGAACAGCTGAGGTGAAGATCTTTGTCCTGGGGAGGAAGAAGGAGCCCTTTTAACCTCTCCATTCCTAAGCCCAGCAGCGACAAGCAGTGCTGTGGCTCCCCTCCAGCTTCCTTCCTCCTGCTCCAGCCACAAGCCCCGGGGCCTGGGCTGGAAGGACATCTTATCTTGTTTATGTAATGTGAGTGCTGGAGGGTTGGTTCTTTCTTTGGCAAAATGTTCTCACGCTGGGGGCTCACCTCCTCTGCCACAGATGGAGTGGCTACAGCCCGGGCTGGTCTCCTTTTTTGGTTGGTGGGGAAAACTGGCACAGAAAAAAGCAGGCAATTGCAGCTCTTGGACACTGGGCTGTAACTGGGAAGCATGGATTTGGGTGCTGGGACAGGTCAGGACTTCCCTTGGGAGAGGCACCCCTGTTTTACCCCTGTTTTTCCCAGCGTGACGGCTGGGAAACTCTTGCAGTGAAGAAANTTTTTTTTTTTTTAGCAGGTCTTTCTTTGCATCCAAACAAGGAGACATGTAGTCATGTAGACCTCCTGTTATGAGAGCAGAGCAAGGGAGCAAGGTCCCTGGGCCTCGTCATCAGCCAAGTGATGCATCCCCTCACCTCTGACCGAAGAGGAGCAGGCACAGCCCCAGAAGTACTAACAAAGCTCTGGCTGGGCAGGCGAGACGGAGGGATGTGCCATAAAACCACCTCCTCGGGGGTGTGGGCTGCAGCCCTGCAGCGCACGACCCCAGTCCGCTTCAAATGGACTTTTTATGGCCTTACATCACTGCAGCCTATCCCATCTGCCTCCTTACTCTCAGCCATGGTAGCCCCTAGGTAGGCAAATAGTGAGGCTGATAAGCAATGATTTTTAATACATTTCTTGATTTAAATCACTGTGGCTTCCGCTTTATAAAGTTTCAAACACTTGACTAATGCACAGTGTAAATTTTATATATATGAGTACATATATAGATATATTCATATATTTTAATCTATACAACAATGGGAATTCCCATTATGCATCTAAATATCTGCTCCATTTTGGAGGCCTCCAAAGCTGTTCAAGTCTGTGTTGCTAAGCAGTGTTATATTTTGAATAAGGGAAGTTCAAGCTTTTAGCAAACAGGTGCTGAGGAGCTGTTGCTTGAGGAGTTTGTCATTCTTCGGCAGCATTTAACATTAAATATTATTTAGTCGCTATAATTAAAAAAGCCCTTCAACAACAATGGCAACAACAACTGTAATCAATAATAACAACAACAATAATGCAATCCCTTGTTCTTTACTTCTTTAAACTATCTTTATGAACTGAGTTTCATGCTGGCATTAAGCAAATGTTATTCAGTGTCATTAAGCAATAGTTTTCTCCCCTGAAACACAGTGAATGCTGAAACACAGAGCAGGTGAGCTGAGTTTACCAGCAAAAGACTCTTGTGTGAGACCTTGCTCTTCATATCCTCTAGGTGGAGAAGCCCTTGACTTAAGTCCCAGTTCCAGATGCAATGAATGCGTAGCCTTAAGTCTTTCCATGTGCACACCCAGGTTGTAACACTACTCTTCAAATTGTGGCTTGAGGAATTCTTTCTAGTCCAGAGCAAAGAGGAACTTGGTGAAAGATTTCCTTTCTAAAGCAGGTTGACCTCACAAGTATATGGGAGGATGAACTGTGCAATTCAGGGTACAGAAATCTCTGATTTATTAAAGCTCTCCAAGGCCTACAGTCCTTAAATAAAAGGGGATTCAATCAAGACTGCACTTTCTGTAGCTAAAAACTGGGAAATTTGTATGTTGATTGCCATCCAGGGCCTATGGATGGCTGTTTATTGCTGTTCAGAGACAAATTCAGCAGGAAATTTGAAGCTGTCCCCTGAAATAAAGGGGTAACCTCCAATTACCCCCAGCACACAGGAGAGCTGAACTTGTTTTTTTCTATTGCCTCATAGTCACGGTGGATGCATGATAGTTACGTACAAGTACAAATGGCACATAGTTCCAATAACACACAAGACATCCTTTCCAAAAATTGCTTTCTTAGTACTTATCTTCCCTCTCTTTCTCATCCTTCTCTGCTCTGTTGGGCTCAGTTATGGGAGTTTCTCTACTGGGGGTGTAAAAATCCGCACAAAATAATGGGATGTGTAAGAAACAACTCGTAACTGAAACTACTCACTATCTTACAGTACACGTAATCAAAGAGGATTGGTGCTAACTCCATGGTTAGATGAAATAAGGCCTTTTAAGGAGTTGAATGGAGCTGTTTGTTTTCCCTCTTGTAGCCATGTTCCTCCAAGGCATGCTGTCATGCTCACCGGACCTGAGTTTTATAGGTTGGACTGGAGTCTTTGACAAAACTGAATTTACTTTAAATGACTGAAATTAGATACTTATAATCCAAAGTAACAGCCTAGGGGCTCTCTTGTGTATTATCCTTCACTCTCAGCCCTCTGCTTTGTAGTGTCAATGGAATAATTTGTTAAGAAAGTAGAAATATAAGCAATAATTCTGAAACTGAGAAGGAGCACAGACTAGCCCTTATTTTGCCAGTACTTGTTATCTTCTAACCTAATATGACAGTGCCTCTCCTGTGGGTAGCCCCTTAAGACCTCGGTTTTGTCAAATTTCTGCTTTTGAAATTATAGTTCAAATAGTACTTTTTTCTTTGTCCTACTTATACGACACCACCACTTTTC
Organism: Rhagologus leucostigma; assembly: GCA_013397725.1. Lineage (NCBI taxonomy): Eukaryota > Metazoa > Chordata > Aves > Passeriformes > Rhagologus > Rhagologus leucostigma. The sequence goes on along the minus strand of VZTD01004006.1, from coordinate 472,135 downwards.
TTCTCTCCCAATGAGAAAAGATATCCACGGCATGAATGGGCATTCAGATTGGAGAGAAGACAGATTTCTTCCTACTCATGGTTACTACTTGGATGCCCACTTTCCAACCAATTTTCCAAGAAAATGGAAGTATTCATGTGTCCCATCAGTGCTCAACAATCTTTCCCACCAATCTCATGGCATGCCACACTCTTCCAGATTTCTGGGTTGAATATTTCAAGTAGTTTAAATTGGAGAAGTTTTCTTGGCATCAGAGACAGATTATGTTAACTGAGGATGTGGCCCTTTGTAATTTTAATTTGTCAAGGTGAATAAGCTCCAAATAACCCAAAATTTCATTCTGCTGTTTGTAGCATGCGTATGTCTACAGAAAAAGGAGAGTTCATGATGTTTTTCGCTATATACCTGCATGCATGCATGCACAGAGACTAAACTAATCAATAAATGTGTTGGGTTAACTGATGATGTAAAAATTCGTAAGGAAAATCTTTAAATATACAGAAAATATTGGGAATGGCTTTCTAACTGGGCTGTTCTACTACTTACACTTCTTTGGAGCACTTTGGTGGCAGTGAACACCTCGCAACTGTTTTCCATTGATTGAAGGTATAAAGTCCCACTGAGGTGCTGACAAGAAACACCAATGTTCTGCTTGAAAGCAGAAACCTCTGAACTTTATGCCATGATTGGGTTTTGACGGATTTAGACTACTTAACAACAATTGTCTGTTATCCTACATTTGAGTGATCCAGCTCTATTTATCTAATCTCCTGATGTACTGTTTCAGGAAGCCGTACCTGAATTTCTCTCTGTTTCTCTACACAAACATTTAAGGAATTTCATGAAGATTATTATTAATAGATTACCCAAGAGTGACACTCACATAAGGGCAAAGAAATATCCTTATGCTGGTTTACACACAGGCTGTGCTCCAGCCTGTAATCCAGGCTACACACTTCATGCTGATAAACAAATGGATTCTACTACAGGATGTAGAAACAAGGAACTGCACAGTTTGAAAAGGAAGTGTTGCCTTGAAATTTTTTTTTAGGGTGTTGTTTGGCATAATGGTGTCTTGGTACGTGGTTGAGTTTCAGTTTTCCTATCAGTTTTATAAGAGTAATGATCTTTGACTTATGAAACTGTGCTTTAGGCATGTAAAGAAGTTGTAAAGGTTTTTTGAGGTGATAGAGCTGAGCCAATCAGATGTCTCTTTAGTGCCTACACCCTCTGCAGTAGGACTCGTAAACTACTTTTGTGAAGGGAAAGACCAACACACTAATTTATTGACATTACTACATCGTGGGATTTAGGCATGCATTGCTGTTAATTGGAGAATATCACATCAGGGCTCTCATATCACTAATAGAACAGACCCCTCAGTCATGAAATAGGCCAGTTGAAAGGCCTCTTTCTCTTTGTGCTGGCTCTTGAGGAGCTCTGTAAAATATAAAAACCTGGGGCTGCCAGGCTCATGCACTGACACCGAGGTGGGATGGGGCCAGAGGATGGTGGATGTGGCTGGAGATGTATGTTATCAATATGTTGCAGGGAAGAACAGGGAAAAAGGTAAGTCCTGGTGGAATCCATCCTTTGCATTTGTCACGTAATTTCCTTTGTCAGAAAGCAAGCACTGTCTGCATCCTGTCAATGCTGAGGCACAGCTGCCTTTCCTCTGGCCTTGCTGCCTCCCAGGGAGCGGAGTGAGGGAAGTGTCACACATGACTCTGCTTCCCACTCCTCATCCCATGCCTTCCTGCACAGCACATTGCAGCACCATTCACAGCCTCCCCAAAGGTAAGGAAGTACAAACACATTGCCGCTGCAGCTGCAGAAATGGGGCAGCATCTCTTAAGGTGCATGGCTGTGTTTTGTGGTAATGGCTGGACATCCAGGGGCTGTGCTTTTTCATTCTTTGTTTGCCTCAAAAAAGGGCTCTGTAGACTACTATGGGAATGTCAGTTTATCTACCTGCCCTTCCTGAGGTAGCTCAAATTTTAAGAAACTTCCTTCAAGTCCAGTTTTAAACCTTATCTATTTGTTAAAACACAGTTCTGTAGAAAAAATTTAACATTTAGGAGCCATCATATGGATCCTATGGAAGGCTGGTAAAAAAACTAATGAATGGATTACAGTGACCTATAAATGTCATTGTTTCATCTCAAAGATATATTGGTACTGTAATTTTTACTTAACTCTTTCAAAGGACCACATGTGAGCGCCACTGAATGGATACGGAAATTATTTATACAGCATGTTAAGGGGACATTAAAGCATTTCATAGCATGTGGTAGGGCCTCTCAGTGAGGAGAAAGGCACAGATCAGCTATCCAGCTGCGGTGTACTGCTTTGGCTGTGCCGAAGCCACCAGATGATGTAGCCTTCCTGCCTGCCTGTCTCTAAAGGAAATGTGAGCCTCATTCCCTAGGAAGGGGCTGGATGTATGGTCCAAGGTGGGAGATTCCCATCTTTAGATTTGCAGAGGAGACAAGGCCAGAGGTTTAATTTTTCAGCTTTCTTACTACCTGTTTTATGCCCTGTCTGTATTTTCTACCCCAGGGTTGTTTTGCCCCGTGTCAGGTGGCACCAGCCTTCGTGTGGCTGCTTTGCAGAGGAAATGCAACGTCCCTCAGAGATCAATGACTTGTGGCTGTTGCCAGCTTCAGTGATTGTAGTGGTTAGGAAATGCTTTGTAGCTGCGACTTCTCTGCAAAATAATAACAATAGTAAAAAAAAATTTAAAAAATACAAGCATCCATTCTGTATGGGCTCCAGCTCCACAGCAGGGTGGCCAGATCCACTGCCCTCCTGCTGGGCTTCTTCCAGCTTGGGGTACTGGCCCGACAACTCTGGCTCATGTCTTGGCAGTAAACATTGGCTAAGAATAGGTTATATACTCTATACATATATATATATACAAATAAAAATCATATATATAATTTATATATCTATATATCTACACACATGAAAATGATATAAAAATTATAGATGCAAATTTGATACGTATGTTAAAAGTACATACACAATAAATGCAATATATATATGCAAAATAAAAAAATCTATTTATTTATGGTTATTTAAATATATATATATATGAAAATATATATTTACTTATATGTATACATGAAAAGAAGGCCAAAGTGGATCAGAACCCTACTGGGATGTAGGTGCATATGCTCCTCCTGTTACAGAAAATAATGACCATGAACTATGGCAGCAACCAGGAGAAGCCTTCTGGTGACATCATAAACTAGCTGAGCTTTGCCCTCTGGGTTTATGATGATGTCATCAGAACACCTAGATAGAGAGTACCTTTAGCCTCACAAGTCACACGTGGCCATCATTTATTTGATAATCTATATGCTGGGTGACACTGCTAATGGTTTTGTAGGCTGAATCCAGAGCAGTGTGAGCGGTCCAGCCCCACCTCCACCTCCACTGGAGCCTTGGCGGGAGCTGGAAAAAACAGCCTTTATTTTTGGTACAAATCTGAGTGCGAGTTTGATTAATAGTTTGGGTCAAATGTCTAACTGGCTCAGGAGCTGTTTTTTGGAGGAAAGTAGAGTGATTTTTGATGATAGTGAAATATTGGTGGCCTGAGTGGTATACACAGGATGGACAGGCGTGCTCATGGTCCAGTTTCCATCCTGACCCTAAATGCCAGCAAGGTCTTAAAGCTCAAGTGTAAATTCAGGTGCCTAAAAATTACCTCCCAAAATACAGCAGCAAGATTTTGGAGCTCATAGTGTCTTTCGAAATCTTTACTGTGGCTCTGTTGGACCCTGGGACACCAATCACATCAGCCTTTTGAAAAAACGTATGCAATGCATATTCCAGCCAGCCCAAGCCAAAGTTAAACTGCATACTCAGCATAGAGATGATCATGACAACAGTTAGAGGAAAAAAACTTGCATAATATTCACCAGGGAGGTTGGGTAACGTGTTCAATAGGACAAAAAATCCCGAAAAACCAAACAGCAAAAATACCTCCCAAAAATCTGGCAGGAGACAGTTTACATTCAATTTTAAGTATATTTAACATTGTGATTTTCTTCTTTTGGATTTACATGCTGGAGAAGACGTCAATGCAACAACATGTGAGTATCCTTTGGCTGGCAACTTTGTTTTTAAAATGATGTGGTCTGATTGATTTTTGGTGGAGATTGCAAAAAATGATAAACAAGGCAGGGATACACAAAGGGATATGACTGTCCTGGTGTTAGGAAAACTTGGAGTTGGCACAGAGATTTCAAAGCAGAGAAAGTCTTGGCTTATTTACATATTTTCATAGCAAAAAAAAAAAATCAAATTTAAAAGTAAAAAGTTAAAAAATAATAATAATAAATAAAATTGTGTATAGGACCCTGGAAGTCATAGGTACTTCTCTCAAATTCCTATATATTAGTAGGGTATAAAAAGTTATAGGTTTCCAAAGTAACCATAGCAACATGTTTTCATGAGTTCCCATTGAGAAGCCAAAAACCTTTGTGAACAATGAATCAACCCGTTTGTATCTCTGAACTTAAATCTTTTATTGGTTACTGATTAACTGTGCTGCCTGACAAATCTTCATAATAAATAAGCCAACCAGCAAGCCCTCAAAAAAATCCAGCTAACAATGTTTAAAGGACTATCCCTGAAATATGCTCTACATTAAAATGAATTTGGCAGTCAGCATGTGGTCATGTGCATGTTTCAACATGGATCTAAACCCCAGAAATCACAAGATGTAGAGTTATAAAAAGAGATCTCTCTGCAACTACTTTAAATAAATATATACCTTGATATTTACCAGCGGTGTTGCTATGGGCAAAATAATTAATAACTACTAATTAATGTAGTCCTTCTGAAAGAATATAGTGCAAAAACATCTGTTGACTGTCAGTGATGCTCTTGCCTGTGCTAAAGATGATGAGGTAACAGCAGAAAGGTAAATTGTGGGATTTTAGACATTTACTCTGTGTGCATCCTATCGATTGTGTAAATGGGAATCCTACATCCTACTCGTGTATAAATGTATATATTCCCTAAGGTCCTGTTGTTGCTGGGAGGCTATTCTTTTTTCCTGTTTTTTTTGTTCAGGGCTTATGTGAGATTTTGGCTTCCACAGTAAGTCTACATTTAAATCAATTAATCTGTTGACAGTTAAATTGTACTAAGTAGCTTCGATATAAAAGATGATTCCCAGATTCTTTTTCATGCAACTTAAAAAAAAAAAAAAAAAGAAGAAAGAATCTGAGGAACTTTGTTCTAAACATCTGTCTGGGCAGATGTCAAAATGCAGAGTGTTACTGCATTATACTGTGTGAGTATATGACACCGTGTTATTACTCTTGGCTTAAATATGCACAATGGATTTTATGATCTATTTAAAAGCAAACTTTGATGGGAGTGTAAACTCCTATCTTTTGTCATACAATAAGCACCTTTGTGGAACTAGTTCTAGAGTAAATATTGAAAAATAACACAGTGTTTTCTACTTCTTATTCACAGCACATGAATATTTATACAGAGGGAATTACAGGTATGTGTCAGTGGAAAAGATTTGGCAGATTTTCTTTGAAAATGAGTTTTGGCGAATAAACTCCTTTTGAAGTAAGATTGTTTTGTTCCGAATTGCTCTGGATAGAATCATAAGCTTCGAGCTGTACTTTAGCCAGCTGATTATAATCTAGTAAAATAATCTGCATTTCTTCAAGAAATGAGAGAGAGACAGTGTCAAGGACATTACAAATCCAATAGTAATTTAGGGAATTGAGCTAGAACGAGGCAATGCTTATAATGATAATATTCCAGAAACATGTTTAATTTTTGTTTCCAGATTGCATATATTAACGCATTTTATTAACCTGTCTATAGCCTTGATTCAATAAAGCATTCCTATTCAGTAGAGCTGTAAAGCATATGTTTGCCTTTAAACACATGCTTAAATCCCATTGACTTTTTAATGCTTAAAGTTAAGCATGTGCTTAGATGGTTTTGCTTGCCTTTGCAAAATAAAATTTTAAAACAAAGTATCTTGGGGGAAAAAAAAGAATAAAAGATGAAAATTTTAAAATTTTAAAATAAGAAAACAACTCCTCAAACTGTTCATTTTTGCCTGTGTTCCCCAGAATATTCAAACTATTTTAAACTAAATACCTGAAACAAACAGAAACAATTTTCATGCCTTATTTTGGAGTGCACTTGGACCTGAAGTCACGGAGAATCTCTGCCAAAGACACGAACAATAGCGGGAATATCTCACTGTTTGCTTAATGAGAAATGAATGGGAAGTGTGAAGGTGAAAAGACAGATTCTGGGTTTGAGAGTGACAAGGTGAGACTGCTTCTTTATCACACATTTCTTTTTTTAAATCCAAACATCATTTTCAAAACAGTAAAAAAAAAAATCAGTGGCTGGGAATTGCTCTGTAGCTCACAGCCAACTGATTTGAGTTTACTCCCATTGCTTGCTTCATGGGAAATGTCAACTTGCTACAGAAAGTTTTAATTGGTTTATGAGTGATATATTCAAGCTGTTTATTTCCTAAAACATCTGTTTTTGTTTTAGTTCCCCAATGTCAAATGGTTGGTGATATCCCAAGGTAGCACACTGTTTCCAAGTTATATTTCCTGGAGTATCTATCAATAAAAAGGCCCTTAAATTGAGCATAATGAAATTAGTACAAGGTAGTCAAGAAGTCTCCAGAATCAAGATATCAAAACGTCCCTCTGCACATTATTTTTTTTTCCATATTGCTTGTGATTGACTGCTTTTGGGGCTTAGAGGAAGAAAGCCATGAGAGTTATGGCTTATTTCATCTTCTCCCCCATGCCCCCACTTCTTCGATGGCCTTGAGCAAGTCTAATTTGTATTGTTATGGAAACTGGAATTAAGCCAGGGAAAGCACAAGCCTTGTGCTGCACCCGATGGCAAAATCTAGTCATTTTTCTTCTTGGTGGACAGAGAGACTACAATTTGTTTGAAGATCTATCCGCTACATGTGACAACAGGAGTCCTAACATAAACAGGCAATTGTGTGAGCTAAAAATGAGCAAAACATTCATAAGAGGTTTTCATCTGCATGCACACACCAAAAAAAAAAAAACTCCTCAGTTTTCCACCACCCTGTGGCTTGGTCCAGGAAAAGGAAAAGAGAATTTTAAGAAGTAGTTATTGTTCCCAATACTTGAATACATGCAGGAGTCTTCTCTTTGGATTACAAAACAGAGTAGATTTGCAATATTTATCTAGTAGGTGGCCCAAACCCTAATTTGCTTTATTTTCATCCACTGCTTATTGTGAATTTTTTTTTTAGGCTTTTGGGGAAAGAAACGTTTGAGAAGTTGTTTTTTCCTTTATTAAAGAAAGCTAATTTGAGGCAGAGGCAGTCCAACTGAAATCAGTCAATACAAAGCCCACCTCAAGTCTAAATCAAGTAAGTATTACTTATCAAAATAAACTCAAAAGCAGAAGGCAGGGGGAAAAAAGTTTGCAGATCAACTTTCTCACCAAACTCATTTGCACCCAAATGAAATGAAGTTATAAGGATAAAATTCTCAGCAGATTTGCACAGCACAGTAATAGCCTTTATGCTTGGAAATTTATGGGCCATGGACAGTTTATAAGAAACGACGTAGTTCATCAGAGAAGCAGACTGATGGAGCACATGGGAGCATTCTGTGCAGGAAGTTGGGTTTTGGAATAATACTTACTTTGATAGAGTTGTTTTGTTAGCTAAGTAAAACAGTAGGGAAGCCAATGGCCACTTAGGCTTCAAACATCAATATATATTTATAAGTCACCCAGCTGCTTAATTGAGATCTCTAGTGTTTTCCTTAAGTATATCTTATCCAAAAAACCAGTAATGCAGAAAATAACAACAGCAGCAAAGACTCGCTATATGCTGAACTTCATTTAATCAGTCAGTAATACTTAGGGGGAAAATAGAACATTATTTTAGGGGCAGACTCATCAAGGTTCCCAGAGGCTCTTCAGCCCAAGAAGTGGCTCAGGTTTGGCTCATATTGCTCTCTAGTAATTTATTGCTGAAGAAGCAGCAGGATAGATGCCCTTATTGTACATCTCTCTTGTCTTGGTGGCTTTTCCTCCACCATCAGGGTACAGCGTAACTTGTACATGACTCATGTAACCAAGTACTCACAACCCAGTTTGGAAAGATAAACGCTGGGGTTCCTGCCAGATGCTGGCTGTGTTGGCCGTGGAGGAGGAGGGAAGTACATGGGGCTTCAAAATGTTCTCCGAGGGAGGTTACACAGGGGATGGTTCATTAAATTTGAGCAAAGAACTGGAAAATAAGATTTCACACTCCTAGGCTTGAACAGCCTTGGTGAATTTGGGATCTCTAGAAAACCTTGAGGAAATTTGGCAAGCTCTAGGGAGCTTCAGGAAATGCTGGAGGCATTTGCAAAGGTGTTTTATTCTTAGAGCACACCTCCGAGGTGAGGTAGAGAGTAGGGCCTCCCATCCCATGCACTCTGGTCAGCTCTCAAAATCACCTTCTGGCTGTGGGTTCCAAGGCAGGTTGATGGTGGAGTCTTGGGTTTGGCTTCAGCAGTCCCACTGTCGTAGCTCTTCTCAGATGTCTGTTTAATTGAGAGCAACAGTCTTAATCCGTATCTCCTACTTTCCAGGTGAATATCCTAACTTGGATGATATCGAATATATAGAGATGTGGCTCTCAGTCTTTTCTAATGCAATTGTTTGTGTCCACACAGGCAGTTTAACATCATTTACAGAGACCCAAAACCAATTCTTTGATCTGTCCTAGACTGAGCTTGAGGCTTGACCAGAGCCAGTCTTGAAGACAGTTTTCCCTCCCTCCCCAAACAGGAGTACTCACATCTCTTCCCCAAACAGGAGTGCTCATATCGTCTGAAAAAGTCTAGAAACTTTCAAGAAAGAGGTCTTTGCTCAACCAAGGCTTTAAGGAGAGGCTAAGATTTAAACGTTGTTCTTAAAGTGTGTGCAGTTTTGGGCACCACAATATAAAAAAGACATAAATCTCCTGGAGAGCATCCAAACAAGGGCTACAAGGATGGTGAAGGGTCTGGAGAAGAAGTCACACGAGGGAGCAGCTGAGGCCATTTGGTTTGTTCAGCCTGGAAGAGAGGAGACTGAGGGGAGACCTCACAGCAATCTTCACCTTCCTCACAAGGGGAAGAGGAGGGGAAGACACTGATCTCTCTTCTTTGGTGACCAGTGACAGGACATGAGGGAATGGCAAGAATGAGGTTTACACTGGATATTTGGAAGGGGTTCTTCATGCACAGGGTGGTTGGGCACTGGAACAGGCTCCCCAGGGAAGTGGTCACAGCACCAAGACTGACAGAGTTCAAGGAACATTTGGACAATACTCTAAGGTACATGGTGGGATTCTTGGGACTATCCTGTGCAGGGCCAGGAACCGGACTTGGATAATTCCTGTGGGTCCCTTCCAACTCATAATATTCTATGGTGCTATAAATACTTCCTACAGTAATTTATTCAACTGGGATCCCAGAAGCGTTAGAAGCCCTGAAATATCAGAGACATGTCCAGTCTGGCCAGCTTTGGGGGGATCTGCCACTGCAGCTGGTGGTCATGGCTCCATCCTGCGCATACACTGCAATGCCTGATGACTGGAAAAACTCTTTCAGCTGATTGTCTTTAATTTCCTCTTTCTACTCCCACCTCTCAAGTATATTTGTGTTCAAACCAGGGTTTGCTCCTTATCATGCTCACAGCCCATTTCCTCCTCCTGTTTTATAGGTAGTGAAGTCTAAATGGTGAATTAGTGACATCTTCATTATTATGGCAGTAGAGTGCAGTACCATCCTAATGCTGTTCCCTGTAGTAGTGAGCAGAAGGAGAAGCTAGGATGGAAGAGATAATGATTGTATTCCAGTATAAATATCTGAAACGACAGACAAAAATTGCTGTGCCACATCCAGGCTTTTCCTGTAGCTTTGTTTTACCAGCTGAAAACATCTTGTAGAACACTTGCTCACTTCAAGACTGCCCTCCTTCCTCAAGGTGCAGCTGAGTTTTTGCATAGCTGTCGAGCTACATGGCTGGAAATAGAAACTGGTGCTTCAGAGAGCTTGGCTTGCTGAGGGGGTGGACTCAGGGGAAGTGGTTCCAGATTTATAAAGAGCTCTTCCACCATGGTTCACACCTTCCTTAGGAGAAATGCCATGAGTAGAACTGCCCCAGAGCATACCAGACAGTAGGAGCCAGATGCTGCAGGGATTTGCTGCTCTTCCTTTCTCGTGTGAAGCAGGGGAAATCTTTCAGTATTGTGTTGTTTATTTTGTCTGGTGGCATTTGAACCACAAAGGACAGGGTGAGTGAGATCTTAAATAATGTGGTGGTTCAGGCAGCTCAAAGGTGTTGAAGAGAGCTGTGTGAAATCAGTTTACAGCATTTTAAAATGTGGTTTTGGCAAAGCAAAACTGGCAGGTTCATTTCCCATCCTACAAAAGTTGTGTTTGAGCTCTGGATTTGTCCAAAACCTGAACCTCTCTGTGAACATCAGACAAACCTTATTTCTGGAGCGGAACTGGAGAATTCATCTGTTGTCCTCTCGCTTTGCTCCCATTCTGAACTTCCACAGGCACACCGGTGTAGCTCCTGGAATGAAGCCTGCCTCTGCATGTTTGCTCAAAAGGGATGTCCATGCCATGCGTCACCCTTCTGGCAACCTGGACCTTGCAGTGAGGAACTACGGCAGAGCTCTCTTGCTTCTTGATGCAGCACCAAGTTAAAAAAAAAAAATTCTGTGTCTGAACTTGGAGGAGTTTGCCCTTTGTAAAATGTGGGTCTCAGTTTGCTCTGGGACAGATGACACGCATCCTATAAGCTGTCCATCTGAAGGAATGACAAATGCATAAAGCACTCTGGTCCCAAATGGCTTGGTAAGTTGAAGGGGTACTGGCAGCTGGGAATAAGGCAGTATTGCTGAAGCACCTCCCATGCACCAGCACCGTACCAGGGACAAGCTATGAGTCCCTGCATTCACAGCACATACATCCATGCAGAGCTGACCCTCGGGCATGATGTACACAGACATCCACACCTATGTTTCTATCCCTTGCCACCAGGTCACTGAGCAAAGCTGCATCCTGCCTAATTTTATAAATTTACCCTTTTGCAGTTGTTTGCTCACTTATGATTTTAAGCCTACAGTTCTGACTAGATGCAAGTTTACTTCTTAATTCAGAGTTAGAAGAATTTGCATTATTCACTTTTCACTCTCTTATAATTTTATTTTTTTTTTAATTAGAGGTTTGATTTTAATTAAAATTTTAATATTGTGCACCTTGAACAAAGATTTAGTTTGTACTCGGAAGAAACACAGGCATATAAAGCCAACAAAGAGAGAAAACAGCTGGACATTTATAAGCAGGGAGACCTTTGTGTGATATCATCTACCCTTTAGCTTTGCAGCCTCAGGGTCTTGTTTCAGGAGTGCTGTTCATTGCTAGGTGGGACATGCAAAGGTGCTAGTGCAGCTGGCAGGCTCCCTCTGCAACCCAGCTCTGGCAGTCGGCCCTCATGATGAATTTCCCAAATATTTTTCCTGTTCCTCAGGAATCAGAGACATGACAGAGGGTCTGGCAGTAGGACAGCTGGTACAGCTCAAAGGTGCCAGAGCTGTTGTGGTGACCATCTGACCCAAAGACGTGTCGCCTGGCTCTCTCAGCTGCTCTCACAGCCTCCTTCTCTCACTTCTCCTCATATGACATGTCCTCTTCAGCGTATTCATCCTGCCTTTGGTGTGTCACGGCAACTGTGTCAGATGTTTTATTAGTACTTTTTTTCTTTTACCCTGCAACTGAACTCGGTCTCCTGGGAAATATGGGCTGAGCCCAAAAAACATTTGTGTGCCTGCCAAAATGTCATTTTTTGAACCTGTGGAGGAAGAGAAAACAAGAAAGTCAAAAAGAAGGGTCTTCATGTTCTAGGTAGGGCCACATTTTGTGGCTTTCATCATGCTTATAACTTGGATATTTCTCACATGATAGGAGCTGCTACCGAAGCAGCATTGCAGAAGTCATGGAACGTGGTGCTGGAGGAGAGCTTGTGAGGTCACCAGGTCTGTTCTTTACCTACACAGAAGTAGCCATGCCTGGAATAGACCAAAAAACCCGAAAAGACAGAAGGCTGCTTTGCATGGTGCTCTTTTGACTCTATCTCTTACAATTCAGTCAGACACATACATTGTGAAAAAAAGCAGAATTTTTTATGTCTTCATACTGTATATTAATCTCTTGTATATCATCACCAGGCCCAGTAAAGGAAAAATATCTAATTCTCCTTATCATGGTCTTTCTCAGTTTCATACTTGACACTGCTGCCATGATACGACCCGAGGTCCACCACTGCTTCAGCATTCAAGAAGACCATGTTTGCTTTCTGGGTGGCTTTAAGCCATCCTGGCTGATTTTCTTGCGGAACCTGTTATGTACCAATGCCTTCCCATCCCTGAGCTCCATTCACTGGAGTGGGCCAGAGTTTTGCAGGAGGTATGGGGTATATTTTTGGTTGCCTTTTTTTTTTTTTTTGTCTTTGGGATGTGGCAGCCTTAGGGAAAGCCCAGAATTCACTCACGCCTCAGATCCTACAATGGCATTCTGAGTGTATCCCATGACAGGTGGGCAATATGGCAGACAGTAGCAGAGAAATATCAGGTAAGTCAATAAACTCATGGCAGCATAACTTCACAACGAAATTGCTAGTAGGCACTCCTGGCCAATCACGTGAGAGAAACTGCAGCCCTCAGGGTGATAGCAGGCAAAATTTTGCTCCTCTGCCAGGAGAGACTATTAAATACCAGGTTGGCACTGACTCATGTTTTCAGCAAGTGGGAGAACTGCAGGAATCAAAGCTCCTGGAGGTGGTTGACTGCTCCAGCAACAGGATCACGTGCTGGAGATGGATGGGGGGGGAGAAAAAGTCACATTTTGTCAGTGAATCTAATTGCACTGAGTAGTGGCTGGAGGGGTCCTGCAGAGCATTTTGTGAGAGTTTACATAGTTCTGGATCCTCTACCACTTAGAACAGAAAAAAGAAAGGCAATCTGTTTGATCAGGCCTCTCCCACTCGATATGTGTATTGGATTTTACATTAAAGCTTTTAACAGCTACGTACACATCTGAGCTGGAGCTATTGTTAGCCCATGTGATGGATTAAGATCAAGAATGTTAATGTTATCCAAAGGAACGTTTTTTAATGTATATTGCGATTGTATAAACAGGGTCACCAGAGCTAAATGGGATGTCAATGACCTATGAAGATCATAAAGTAAACAAAAGATCTTAAAATAAGCATGTAACCTGAACATGTCAGGGATTGTTGTATATCAAAGGCATTTGCTTATATAAAGTAAGGGAAAATTACTTACAAGTAATGTTATTTGCCACAAGTCTACCTCTTGCCTGCTCTACAAAGGAAACCTACCCAGAGGGACTGGGGTATGTCTTCATCTACCAGAAAGCACGGACCAGAGCCTACATGCATAATAAACATGCTTAAATCCCAGGGTGTAGTGTTAAGCTGTCATTGCTGGTGAACAGCAAGGCTCCTCCAGCCCTCAGCGGAGAGGGAGGGAGGATGACCCCAACAAACGCTGCTGTCGGGAAGGTTTCAGAGTCCTAGTGACACAGGGAGACCATGGCAGTCCATGAGACCAGCCAGCTGAGTGGGAATTAGCAGACACCAGATGGTTGAAAATAATGGGACGAGAGTAGGAGCTTCTTTTTTTTCCCTATAAGTGCATTAGCATTTCCCTTCTTGCTCCATATCACTGCAATTGACAAGTAGGGGTTTTTTAGGTTTGTTTTTGCTTACTGGGTAGTCCCTAAATTATTGCTGGGGGTGGGGTGTGAATCCCTTCTTCACAATGCCCTAAACTAAGTGATTTCTTGTGAAATAACAGGGTTAAAATTGGAGGATTTGCCTGGAGAACGGGAGTCCTTGGGTGTTACTATCCTGTCCTTAGTGCAGCTGGTCATCCCACCAAAATGCAGAGCCTTTCATTTTGGTCATGGATTGGATCCCTGTACAGGCCATTCGCTTAAGCCTTGACTTGATGATCCTTGTGGGTCCCTTCCAGCTCAGAATCTTCTGTGATTCTGTGATTTGTCCTCGCTGAATTTCTTTGTATCACCTTCAAGCTGCTTCTGCAGTTTTGAGTTCTAATCCTGTCCACAAAGTCCCTCTCAGTCTTGTCCCCTTTGCAGATTTAATACATTCTATCCCACTAGTTAGAGCACTAATGGAAATAAATGCCGGGGCTGGGACTGCTCTTGGAGAGTGCTTTTGTCATTGCAACCAGGAGTTGTAGACAACACCTTTCTGGAAATGGCTTTAAGAAATCCTCTTACAGTTAACCCAAAGTAGTTCTATTGTGACTGTGTTTTGTTGATTTGCTTACGAGAACGTCATAACAGTTTACTGAAGTTATATTACTCTTTTTGTACAGGCTGTTATGATATCATATGAGCATACTCTATTAGTCTGATAATATTTGTTCTTGAAAGAAGTCTATATTGACCAGTGTCTCAGTTTGGGACAAATTAGGAGGAAACATCTGAAATGAATGTATCCTCTAAGAGAAGGCAGGTTTCAGCAGCCCCTCCCCCACCAGGTTCAGAAAAAAATGTCTTGGAGGAAAGTGAAGAAAAGCTGTTTATTTAACAAGCAGGGTGCACGCAGGCACAAGAGAATGAATAATGTTAAATAATAAAACCTCTCACTATGGAGAAGACCTGGTAGATTCAGAGTCCTTTCTGTACATGTGGCTCTGCTCTCTCTGGAGCTGGGGTGCAGCGTGGGCCCCTCCGGGCCACGGTGCAGGGCCTCCTGGTGATGGTGTTCTGGACCAGAGCAAAGCTGAACAGTTCCAGGTGAAAATGAAGAAGCCGAAGTCCCAGGAAAACTCCTTGCTTCAGCTAAGGAACAAGAAGCTAGCTAAAAAGTAAGGGAATGCACCTCTCTTCCCTGCTGCAGAGCCGAGACCTGCGGAGAGAGCGAGCGAGCGAGTTATCTGTGTGTTTTGAACACAGGCCCACAGGCCTCCAAAAGAATTCCATTGCCTTCCCCCCCTCTCTCTCAGATCTGGCTTAAAGGCACAGCCCGACGATAGGGAATCATACAGTCACCCCAGGACAGCCAGTTCACATTTCCTTGTTATCTTCTAGGTTGTTTTCAGATGGTGTAGTTGTTCCAGATTTCTTTTCCTAGCAGGTTAAATTATTGGTCTAGAGCGCACTGTCTCTTTAAACAAATAAAACAAAATAAAATAATAAAAAAATAGAGGACTGAGAAAAAAACCCACAAAATACCTTCCTTTGCCTTCCATAAGGCCTCAGATTAGCATTTGATAGATGGACACAACTGGTTCCTTTGTTACCGGAGGTGATTTTCATGAAGACCACATGAGCCGGAAAGATCTAGCTTATTCAAGCTTTCTGTGAGCTTGTTCTACTATGACTTCAGGCTGGGAGTTTACCTATTGCTTCTGGAATTGTTTGTATGGGGCCCTGAGTTATGGTTGAGCCCAACAAAAAGTGATGCAAAGCAGACTGGAAAACACAGGGCATTAGTCAGAGATTTTTCCTTCCTGTGTTACTATTTTGCTGGCCCTGCGGAAATCTTACTGGATACAAGGGCGGCAAGTAAGGCTTTATTTGAACGTTTAATTTCTGTCACTCTCTGTCAGAGACTGTGATATCTAAATGTCATGTTGGATAGCAGTTTGGATGAAATAGATCTTGGTACTTGTTATGGGGAAGGTATAAGTCCTTCTCCCCAAATAGCTGGGCACTGCGACCAAGGGAGATGACTGCTCCCAGTTGCTGTCAATAAAAAATACCTTTGCCTGCAGCCCTGATCCTTTACCATATGTACCCTGTCTTTCAGTCCTGACAGAGACTAAGCTTGCAAATGACACCCTGAGACAGCACAAGCACAAGTAAGAGACTGTGGAGTTACTATTCCCTGTGTCTTGTTGCTTCTCTTCACATCTAGTAACCATTTCTTTGCCCTTCCTCTTTCCTTCCATCAGGGGTAGGAATCTGGGGTCTTGGTGCCCTAAGATGCTCAGGAAGGCCAATATCCAACTGTTTTCCTGCCACTTCTGGGGTTTTACTGCCATCTTATCTTCACGGAACAGACTCTCCATGTGGCCTATGCCTCATGTCCCACAGCTCTCCCCAGTGGGTAGGAACATGTGTCCATGGCAAAGGAGGCCTGAGAACCAGGTTGTCCCCTCTGATGTGAGAGTAAATCTTCTTCCAGCTCTCACGAGAGAGTTATTGATGCTTAAAGCGGTTGTTTTGGTTGCCAGCTGCCCAGCAGCCTCCCTCATTTTTCCCTTTACCTCTGTGGGTTTCTTTGTCTTGGTGTTTGGTTTTTAGTTTGTTTCAGAGAAAGTTCATTTCCATTTACCTTTGCGTATTTTCTTTTAATATGAACTGGAATATCAATGTTTTAGAAAAATGACATAGAGAAACATGGGCTTTTTCCTTGTCTACTGGAAAAAGAGAAAAGTTCACAACATTGATAGTCCTTTGCTTTTATGTTTCCCATTAGATATGGGCATATAGTTTTGATTTCTTCCTTAGATATATGTACTAATGCACCACAAAGGAGTCAAAACTGCTCATATGCAAAATGATCCTTGCTACTTGAGCAAGCTCTTAGCATGCAGAAATTCAGCTGTTTTCCATCTCAGATATTACAATACTAATCAGCAATTTAAAACTCTTTCAATAATTGTTAACCCAAAAGGTTTTGTTTGTTTGTTTACTGGCATTGACTGATGGTTATTATCAGCTTTGAATGACAGTCAGCATTCATTTTGCAGCTCTGTCTGTTTTCAAATATTTGGGGATGTCCTTGTTAGGATGTTTTCAACGCAATTCTATTCACAGCAATTCCAAAGCACACGCGCTGTATGTGATCAATTAATCACCGCTTGTAATCAAAATTTTTTCTTCTTAGCATGTGGAAACAGAGACAGTAAGTATGCCTTAAAATGTCTTTGTTTTGTCAGGAAACGACCTCCCAATGTGCTTTAAAATATGTAAATAGGTTTGTGCTCTATGATGAAGCATCGCTGTGTGGTTTGTCTAAAGAGACTTGTGTGGAAGAGACGTAGGGATTAATATTTTGCATGACTTAATATTAGGACTGGTGGCTGTGTGCTGTAACTTTGATCCTCTTGGCTTCAGGGAGTCTGACAGCGAATGTGAATGCTACTGTCTTGAGTTCTTAGGACTGGAAACACAGCAGGTGTTCAAAAGGAATTACAGGTTTACTAAAGGAGGAGACCAAAGAAACTTCTTGGCTGATTAAATTGCTTCACTCGATGGTAGAAATTTTTAAAACTGATGCAAATGACTTTAAAACCGTGCTGGTGGAAGTTAAGCATCAAGCATCTTCAGGTGTTTCTGTCCCTTCAAGGTTGTTACTGCTGTTTTTGCATGATGTCTACACAGCCATTTTTCTCGAGAAAAAACACTGACCTGGAGTAAAATAGCTTTTAAAATTGGAGGTGAATTTTGGGGTTAAGGTGAAGAGCTGTTGGGGAGAGATTAGATTATTCCCTGTCTTTCCATCATAGGGTTTTTCCTGTTTGTTTCTCTACATTATCTTCCGAAACATCTGGTATTGGCCTCTGTTGAGACAACAGGATCTGCAGGTTAGATCCTGTGTGGTCTTGTCTGTTGAGAAGAAAGGGCATTTGGATAAGTTAGGTAGCTGGGAGTCACAGAAAGGACTGGTCTTGAAGGGAATTTTCAGTTGAAGATGGATGAGCTCTCCTGCTTCATGGACCCGTTCCCCCTGTTACCTGATTTCTTTGACATGCTGGCAGTTGCCTTAGCTGGGCTCTCGCTGCGAGACAGTCAGCACGGCACTCACAGCACTGCAGGAAAAATAAACCCATTCAGACCAAGCAAAACACTTGGAAAAACATGCAGATGTCTTTTTTTTTTTCTTTTTTTTTTGGTGAGTTCTGAGTTGTGCTTCCTCTTAAAGCTTTGCATACAAAGACCTTTTTGTGAAGGTTGTCAGCCTTTGCACTAGATTTGGCAATTTTCTTCTGACGCCACTATCATAGAGGAGGAGAGAAGAAAGGGCTGATGACAGGAGCCCATTAATTAAAATTAGATACTGTTTTAATTTTGGTCACTGTCTTGAAACCATGGCAATAGCAAAATGCCTTAGTCTCTTTCATGTTGTTCTCCACCTGATTAAAACTGATTAAAATAGAGAGGTCAGGATCTTCCCTGTGCTGCACCACCATCCAAAGCATTGAAATGGGAGTCTCAAGAGATCTGGTTAGACTTTCTTGGTTGTCCAGGCAGATTGATACCATCTGGAAGTCTGGCTGGGCAGAGGATTTGAAATCTGGACCCTGATACTGGCTTTTTAGTCTTCCATTTTTCTAAAGTAGTTTTTCAGTGGGAGTGAACAACTCTAATTGTATTGAAGGAGCTTGACTAATTCACACCAGCTGAGGGACTGGCCCCTGAGGTCTGGGCTGGCCTGTTCTTTCTGTGTAATTCGAAAAAAAACCCCAACTTTTTGGATAATAGTGTAGAAATGGAAGTCCTTGGTTGCTTTGCATTCAGTTTGAGATGGAGCAGCACCTTCTGGGAAGAATGTGTATTTCCGTGGTGGCTCTGGCCAAGAAGATGTTTCCACTTAGGGAAATGGGCATCATTTGCCCTATTCCACCTCAGTCCAGGAAAGGGATGATGAGGTGGTGGGTTGAGGCTCTAGCAGCACGTGTCTGATGGTCCTTGCTGAGATGGGCCAAGTGTGTAGCTACAGAATGAACAGGAAGCAAAACACATGTGGTGGCTTTAAGATTCCAGCTGTGAGCTGGGCTGGCAGGGTGCTCTTACCTGATTTGTACAGAATCTGCTCGTGGGGCATAGAACCCCCAGGTTGTGGGTGCTGAGGCTGGGAAGCACCCTGACTATCTGATGTCTCAGCATGGTATTGGTGCAGCATGCGTATTTCATTCCCTCTTGGAAACCTCTTGGAAATGGGCTTCTCTGTTGCAGGGTGCAGTGAAGTACTGGGCTTCCGAGCCTTAAGATTTCTGTGATCCAGCTGAACAAGGTATAGAAATCGTCGCATAATTTTTGTGTACCTGAATACATAGCACACTAGAGTTTATTTTTAAGGCAGCCAGAGGAAAGAACACTGTGATTCAGGTGTTAATACTGAACTGCTGCTTTACTTTGGTCCTTCT
This sequence comes from Rhagologus leucostigma, assembly GCA_013397725.1. Lineage (NCBI taxonomy): Eukaryota > Metazoa > Chordata > Aves > Passeriformes > Rhagologus > Rhagologus leucostigma. The sequence goes on along the minus strand of VZTD01004006.1, from coordinate 452,883 downwards.
TTCTTTATTCTGCTTTAGCTGTAGAATCCTTTAAAGGAGGAGGAAAAAAGAAAATATGCCGCATGTCACTCTCTCAGATAATACTAAATGACTTTTCTGTGAAAGAAGGAGCTAATTCTAGGTAGCAGCACTGAAGCTTTATTGTTAAAGTCAAATCCTGTTTGTTCTTTAGGCCAAGGGAATAAAAATAAAAATATACACAAATAGGGAAGGAAGAGAAGAGGGAAAATGAAAATCGCAAAAGATAAGAAAACTCAGTTTCTGATGCTTACAGGTCGTTTGCTGCAAAATTAGAGGGTGATAGTTTTGCTTGTTGTGGGCTTTAAAGGAATCAGACCAAATGCTCAGCACATGTACATCCTGCTCCATTGTACCACTCTCTTTCTGGGCTGTTGTCTTAGCTTGCCTCCCATCAAAGACTTGCAAGACAGGATTCTTCCATGGCTGAACAAGCTTGACCTTTATTAGGCAGGAGGTTAAGAGGAGAGAAAATGAAAGATAGAAGAGATAGACCTAGAGTGACTATTAATAAGAACTGAGGTTTACATCTCAGTTGCTGCTGAGGGATTCAATAGAATCTGATAATCCATATATCCTTATCTGGAACAGAGCTGCATCGACAGGCATGCTTCTTGTTTTCTTCCCCTCAGGTGGCTGGGTTGGCACATCTTTTAATATCTGCAGGCAATGGTATATGGCTAAGCACCAGCAGCTGAGATGGCAGGATGCTCTACAAAATTGCTTTCCATCCACTGAAGCTTTTGAGTTGTAAAGCACCTCTTGGTAACGCAATCTCCCAAAAGCTTGGAAGCATTGTTCTAGCAGAGCTGGTCATAAAGCAAATATCAGTTCATCCTAGCTGTGGGCTAGTTTGTGATTGTCTTTGAGCCGGCTTGGCCAGCTTGACTGTGCAATTCTCTGGTGGTGATGATGCTTCTCATAACTGCCATTTCTATTTGCATCTGGTCCTTGCTCATATACAGGCAACTCCCTCCTTGTGACCACCACCTTGATGTGGCTAAGACGATCCTCTGACCTCACTGCACATTTCTCAACAACCATGTCGTTTCCTCCATGAAGGCCATCAAGTTGTCATTACTTACTTCAGTTTATTTTTGCAAGCCATTTTTACATAGGATGTGTATGTGCTGAGGTGTCTGTCTGCTGCCTTTCACCTGCTTAGGACATGGAAAGACATCATTTTGAACTTCAGAACAGTCCTTCCTCTACATAAATATTTTACAAAGCTTGCAAGAGTCTTTTGGGGTTAGGAATGATTTGTTCCATCAATTCAAAATGTTACCTAATACCAATAAATGTTAATAAAGAGCTTGTAGCTGGCATCGTATACCAAAGCACAGTACATTCATTAAAAATCACCTATGCAAGTGCAAGGCCAGCCAAAATAATCTCCTAATCAGTTATAAAAAGTCTACAGTACTTGTCAGGAGTTCAGTGTGGGGCAACAGCATTGAGAGTTGTGGTTTCTGGCTGAGGCACTAAATCTGTTGCACGTGGAGACAAGCCAGAGTAAGAAGGTCCTCACTGGGACCCAATCCTTCCCATATTTGCGGTAAAGGAGTGGGGATTCTAATTTGAAAGAACAGTAAGTCTTCAGGTAGTTGGTATTTTGGGTTTATCGCTCTTATAAAGCGAAGAGCATATGTCAGAGGTCTACTGTTTTGTGAGGACAGATTTGTGAGTGTTTTCCAAAATACCTGTCTCCTTCAGCATGCTAGAAGTCTCCCTGCATGTCACTTCTTTTTTTAGTTCAATGGCATGTTCAATGGCATGATTTTGGCATTCATGAGGCTGCAGACGGGATATTCGGGGTGTTATGTGTTTTTCCAAAGGCAGTCTTCCCACAGTGGCTGAGGTCTTCCCATCTGAGGTAAATTCTGACCTTGCCTGTTAAAGTTGCTTTACGGCTCATGGCTGGTAGTGCAAAGCTTTTGCAGTGAGGAACAAGCCACTCTATCTTCCACGCTCCACCTAAGTTAGTATTAAAACTTAATTTGTTATGTCTGGTGATTTAGGACTTTAAAGACCCCTTTGGCCAACCATCACTCATGAGTAAGTATGTCATCTTTCTGTGCGCTTAAATGGAAAAGGAATTGAAGTGTCGCCAAAGAATATACTTTTGACTGGGGCTGGAAAGCTTACATGATCACTTTTCAGGCACTTTTTAATAGGAGATTAGATCAGGAAATACCAAAATGTGGCTCCTGAAGTTCATGCTGTAATCAAAGGAGAACATACATTTTTTTCTAAATGTCCAATTGCTGTGATGATTTATTAACTGAGTAATCTCTTTCCATCTCAGAGTGATAGATGTTTATGTCCAGTGTGACTATGTTTGTTCTTGTCCTGATGGAGCGCAGAAGTGCACGTGACATGGTGGAACTGCAAATGCCTTATTGCAGAGAGCATGCCAGGCAGCAGGGGACAGTGCCTGGAGCTTTAGTGCCTCCAAAGACAGTGCTCCTTAGGGTCAGCAGCAGCCTTGACCTTCGGAACATGGTGTTCCATGCTTTGGTTCAGACACAGAAGGCCATCTATGTCTTGCAGCTCCTTTCTACTGTTTTTTTTCCCTGTATGTGTGTTCTTGGGAGCTATGGGCTCGTAGGGTTTGTTTAGCTGTCTTCATCTTTCAGCCTAGGGCCCTGTTTGCAAAGACACCATGAGATGTGTGTTGGGAGCCCTATTTTGGCAAAGTGTCAGGTTGAACATGACATGTGTCAAGAATGGTTGGACTCATTTGGTACCAGCTTTCACACTGGCTACGACAAACAGCACAGCTCTGCTAGGTCTTGGAGATGCCCGAGTTTGACTCACATTCCCAAGTGTGTGGTCCTGAAACTACATATTTGAGCAGGCAAATGATGTTGGTTTGGCGTTTTTAAGTTGTATGAATGCCTGCCCACCAGTTGAGGCAGTCTGAATGTTCAAGCTGTAGCTGCTTTGGCTTTGCCAGTCTGTAAATATTCATTGTGCTTCTTTCCTTGGNACCCACCCTCACTTTCCCGGAGTGGGGGGCAGAAAAGGGGAAAGAAGGGGGGAGGAAAAAAAAAATCGGAGGAAAAACTTGTGGCAAAAGGCAGAGACAAAAAAAAAAAAGTATTTAAAAAATTATTGTCTTCAAGAGGGTATTCAACGCAATAATTAGGCATAGGCATTCCCACAAACTAGGATGGGTTGAAGAAGGCTTAGCCCTTGGCTTACGAGACAAAGGTCAAACGTGACATGTTCCCAGATGATGGATTGTCAGGATTGCTTTGCCAAACCATGTTACCAAAATTCTAGTTCCTTGTGAATCAGCACTGTATTTATTTAGGTTGTCGTTTAAAAGTGCCAGGATGAAACCTGCTGCCTGTGCTGCTTTGCATGTTGATTATAATAAAATATGTGGTTGGTATGACTGGCGACTGCTCATGTTTTGTTTTCATTTTGTTGAGTTTTATACAATTTCTTAGAGAAAGAGACTTGCGATATTTGTGTAGGTGTCTGTGAGTGCCTTGTGGAAAAGCCACCTTGATCCTGGTTCTGTATCTGATGGTGCACGGGTGGGATCACTGCTCCAAAGTCAACATTTAAGTCACAGATGCTGTGAATCCTTAAGATCCCCATGCTAGCGCAAGAAGTTGGGAGTAGTTGTGTTGAGAAAACTCTTTTCTAAATGCGGACAGAAATGCTCCCTACTTATTCAGCAGCTTCTGCAATGTGCTGCGGAAGTAGTAGTAGGTCCCTTATGGGACTGCACAAATGGAGGCCCTGGGCTGAATTTAGGCTATGCACCCAAGTTGCTTGGACTTCCCCAAGCTGCTAGGCAGAGAATGTCTACCACCCTCTTAACACTGATTCCACATTTCTTGCCTTACTCCTACTGTGGGCTTGGCAGACTGGAGCCAAACCATCACCAGTGTCTTTAGGAAAGTTGCCCAAGTTTTCTGCAGGAAAAGTAAGAATGACCCAAGTGGTGCTGTTACCAGACCAACACATGAAAAATCTATCAGTGTGAAAGGAGTGCATAAAGAAGTGGAGTGGAAGAGGTTTTTCCTGTAGCTTGTCACAGGCTTGGTTATGGAATGCTCATGGTGAGGTCTTGCTCCCACCTCAATACTGATGCACATTGTTTTTTTGGCTAATCCTGCAATGTCAGCACATGGATTGATGTTCACTGAGGTATGGTTTCCCATGCTCTGGTAACACTTCAACCAGGTATCTGAGTACTACAGGAATTCTCAATTAAATTGAAATTATTTTGCAAGACCATCCAGAGTAAATACTCTGGACAACAGAACATGGTTGGTAATACAGAACATGTGATTTATTTTTTTTAAGGAACCGATATGGGAAAACGTTTCCATACTGACAAAAACAGAACAAATGTAGGTCAGTGTCTGAAGGAGATGAAAGACGCCAAGTGTAATGAGAGCCTATTGTTTCATGCTGACATATGCAGGAAGCTTGTGGAGAAAGAACATCAAACTAAAATGTGAGGAAAAAAGAATAGAAGGCATGAAAATCATCATACTCAAGAAAACAAAGAGATCAGAAAGTTAAGGAGCATGCTAAGAAATCTGCACTGGGAGGCTAAATAAATGAGTTTCATATTTCCTCTTCTTCCTTCCCTTCAGTTCCGGGTTTCTCTCTCCCATTTGTCTACTAGGTAGCAGCTCTTCTTCCTTCCAGGAATACTTTGATTTTTTCCTTCCTCTCCTGCAGATGCCAGGGCCTAGAGAGATCCAGATGGTAAGCAGACCAGCAAAAAAGGGCCTCTTTACTATTTCACTTCTCATCTTCCTCTCAAGTTAAAAACACATGAAAGATCTATTGAAAAGAACAGACAAGTCTTATTTACTTTTTAATAAGTAAATTTAGTTTACGTATTTAACAGAAGTTAATACAACTGTTCAAACAGCTGGAATAAATATGAAGAAGCAATTTAGACTCTAATTCTTTACTTTGTTCACCAGTCTTACACTGATTTTCTCGAACGTCAGAGGCTTTTTTCTGACTTGGGCAATGGGCATAAAGAATTGGCCCTTCATGCTAATTATTTCTGCCACCCATTGTCATCTGGAAACATCTTTCACAGCTCTGGCCAGCCAGTGCATTCCCTAAAATTTCAGAGTGGATCTAGAAAGCTTAAATCTCTTCCCAGCTCTGTATAGAGAAAAAGTGATTTCTTACCCAACAGGGCTGCATTGGAATGAAACTGCTGCAAGAGGACATAGTTATGTCCTGTGTTTTTGCAGATAAGGCACTGATGTATATTTTTTTTAACTAATTATGTCCTTTTCATATAGCTTTTTCCACCTCTTGTAATAGAAAAATATATTGGTGGGAAACTGTCTGTCTGAATCCTATGATATCCCATAGACTTGAGTCTTATCATCTAGGGGCTTACCCAAAAGGGACTGCCCTGGTCACTTTTCGAGTGTTTCCAGGGTTATTCCTTCCCATACCCTCACTTAAACAGGATGGATACCAAATTTCCACTCTGCCAGTATAATGAAGGACTTCTGTGGCAATCTGATGGATGGTCTGGGTCTGTTCCTTGTGAGTGGACAATTCATGGCACCATGAGATACACTGTCTGATGAGAGGTGTTACAGGGCCATTGCTATTCCTTAAAACTTCAATAGTTTCTGACAGTAAAATTGTGAGTAGATTTTTTTTTCTCCCAGCAAAGAACAAAAAATCTCCTATCTGTCCTCCTCACAATATATAGAAATGAAGCCCAGATTTTTGGGTTGTTTTAGGGCACAGGGTGATGATGACTGTTTGACTTAGTGATACATTTGAATTGGTGATTTATGCAGCCCAACACTGACTTTAATTTAGCTCACGTTACAGGTAGAGTAATTCAGTCCTTAATGAAGTGTACTTCATATGACATATTGAGCATGGGATCTGACAATCAGTGGTTGAAAACCAGCCTAGGCTACATTTTCTTCTGTCATTGAAAGTGGGCTGGCAGTTCATAAACTTAAACTGAGACATGCAAACCAATCACTTTCTCTTAAGTGGTGCTGAAGACGAGGGACCTGTGTTAAAACAAACTTTCCTCATTCTTTTAAAGGAAAAGGAGGGAAAAAACCTCTGCATGAGCTGTGTTATGCATATGAGAAAATTGACATTCGTGTGTGTATACACACACTTATTTAGTTCTCTGCCGTGTGAGTATATAGAAAAAAAGGTTGTTAACAAAAAGATTCATGCCCTGATCTATGCAAAACTTTGGATTGTGTAGTAGGGGAGTGAGAGAATTTGATCGACATGATCCTAAGCAAACAGATCCATCTCTGAAGTAGTATAAATTACGCTTACATCAGCTCCTACAGGGGTTCAGGGCAAGGCTGCTGGGTAAGTGATAGGCAGAACAGCCTGGCTGGCTTTGGGAGCAGTTGGGGGGGTTGTGAGGGGGCCTTTCTGTGCATGCATTTGAAAGGAATCAACAGAACAGCTCTGAACTGTAAATATGCAACTCTTTTTTACATTTATGTTAAGAGATTTGTCCTTATTTGCCTACGGAGAAGGAAGCAAAATTCTGAATGCTTCTAAGAGGCAACATTTAAAAATAAGAAAACCTGTGCTGCAGCAGACTAAGTCACAGCTTTGTTGTTTCTTAGTGCAAAAAGTTGACTTAAAGTAGCATGGCAAGTATATTGTTCAAACATTCGTATCATCCACTCCTTTCCTTCTTTGTTTTACAAAGCTATAAAAGGATGTTTTCAGTATGTGAGTGTGAGAGTGGGAGAAAGAATGGAGGTAAGCAAAGAATCTCAGCTTCTGGGCCACTTGAAAATGATATATTTTCCCTTTAAAAAAAAAAGGGGTGGGGGCGGAAAGGGCAGATGTTATGTCCCAGTGTGTTTTCTGGGAAAAGGAGGACAAAAGAAAGGACAGGAATAAAAAGTTGTAACAAGAGAGAGCTTGTCAGTCTGTGCTGCAAGGGAGGAGTGTGGGAAAGATGCTAGTTTGGGTTAAAATAGCACTGCAACTAGACAGCCTGGGTTTTAACTCTGCCTAACATGAAATTATCCCAAACTTCCCCACCAGCTTGGATTTGAGGTGCCAGTACCCTGACCAGTAAACTGCAGGTCCAAGATGGCCTAGTGTCCTGGGACAGCAAAGTTAGGTTTAATGGCAGAGTTCCTGGGTATAAGAAATAAAGGTGCTTTCATTTAAAACAGGCAATGTACTGCTCATTTTTGGTGCTTAGCCCAAGGAGCTCTTGGTTTTATACTTTTTGTTCTGTTTTTTTTTGTTTTGTTTTGGGTTTTTTTGGGGGTTTTTTTGAGGGGAGGTGCTAGGCAGCCTCAGCCCTCCTTGTCTAGGAAGGGAGTAGGGTTGACACTAGAGAAAACAGGCAAAAATTATCACCTTTAAAATGCTCAAGGAATTTCTTGACAAAAGAAGCCCCCAAATTAGAAAAATACAGTGAAGGATTCTCAACTTTGAGGCTTATATAAATTCTTGTTGAATATCCATTTGATCTTAAGCCTTAGGATGTATTTAATGCAGTATATTTGATATCTCAATGTTTTCATAACTCTGCCTTGAAAAGAGTAACAGCGGACAGGGAGGGGGGATCCAACCTAAGATTATGAGATTTTATTTTAATATTGGGCATGACATGGATTTAGTTTTCCAGGAAGAAAATGCACTATCATACATCAGTACTAAACTGGAAAATGGCCTAATAGGTAATATTTGAAGTATTTGTGCACTACTAACTAAATAGATGATTGATCAAGGGAGGGATGTTTGACTTTTTTGTGGATGACACAGTAATTAAGTAGAAACCAAATACTTCACACAAAAAAATTAAAACAACCCCAGGAATAGACCAAAAAATCCTAGGTTCCAGCTCAGCCCAACACTATACAATTTCATATTTGATTTATTATGTTTTAGCCTGGGAGCTTCGAAAGTGTCTAAAAGTTTGATAGGCAAACCCCAGTGAGATTCTCCTGGCTCCTTTGAAAATGGTAGGAATTTTCTATTTACAACATCACTAGTGATCAATGGAATTTTTGGGGCAGTTCAAGAAATATTAAACAGGCTGAGTTTGCTCTTTATGAATTAGTCTCGTGTTTATTCAGCAGCTCATTTTTCATCGAAGCACAGTATTAAAATTTCACTTGTTTGTTATAGGGTTGTCAGAACGAAATCTATTTCCAAAAATATACATTTCCATCTTCTAGTACCCTTTCTTCTTGCTGTAGCTAAGGTTATGTCAACACTCCCAATGTAAACCCCCTCATTTCAAGGATTAGTAATGCTGGCATTGCCGGCCCAGACTCAAGAATAGCAAAACCATGAAATAACCTCTCTAGGATCATGTTTTGAAACAATTGTTTTCAGTGCCTTTGCCTTTTGTGTTAAGCATCCTTCTGTATACAAAGTAGCGGCATCCATCTCCTTTTCCAAAGTTATAGGTAAAAGAAAGAAATTGTGTAGGCCCTCATATTTTCATGACACCATTAAAACATTTGTGTCTCAAGATTAAACTGGATGCCCAACTAAGATTTAAAAATCAGTCCCTGCTCAAGCTCAGTAACTTTTTCCATGGTGTTGTTTACCATGCATAACCATAGTAACATCACAACGGTCCATGCCAGGGCTCTTGTATGGTGTACTCTACCCACTTGTTGCCATCTTTTGGATCCTCCTATAATATATACATTTAAAACAAGTATACAGCTGTATATTTGCTTAATCTGCAAATGTTTTGGCATCTCCCATGGAAAAATAAGAGCTAAACCCTGCATGAGGCTTAGGAATGCCAGTGCGGTGCTGTGGAGTTCATCATTCATTCCTCCTTCCCTGTCTGCCTGGTTTCCCATCATCGAATGGGCTGAGCTGTGGAACTGAGTGGAGATTGGCATTTGCTGTGACCCCTTTTTGGTACCAGCTAAGTGGCTCAGAGAGAAGGTCCTGAGACATGGCAAAGCTGCTGCAAGGTTCATCTTCATAATGCGTTGCTTGCACAATAGAATGTTTTTTGTGTTCTGGACAGCCCAAGGCTGGTCTGTCCAGCATTCCCTGGGGTCACCTCCTGTTACAGGTGACCAAAATGGTTCATAAAATGGGTTTGGTTTGGTTTACATGCAAACTTGCATCTCAGTTTTCTGACTCGATGATAAAGCATTGTCCTTCCCTGGTTGCCAGAGGTAACTTATCCTTGGCTGAAGGAGGTCTTCTACAGTCAGAGATCCTGGTGTGTCTGTGCTCTGCATGCAGTCAATTACCCAGCTGGATTTTGTACAAAAATGGATTAAAAGAGGCTGGCATGGTGATAATTAGATCAATGATTTCTAATGCTTCTGTTGCCCTAATTTTCAAAAGGCTGGGATCATACCATTAGTGCAGCAAGAGCTGAGGTAAGGAACACTCAGTGCTTGCCCTTGCCTTGACAAGACTTCAGAGCCAACACAGTAGATTTTCATGGACGTCATTGCCAGATCCAGTTATGGCACTGGTGACTGGGCCACCAGGTCTTTCTTCATCAGTTTTCAGCTGAAGGTGATGGTGAAAGCACAAAATAAGAGAATAGACAGGTTAAAGATTTTTTACAAGATGTTTTTAAAGGAAGACGTAGCTGGTGATAGAGAGTGGCCACCGGTGACATGAGCAAGGCTTGAACAGAGGAGTAGTACAGAAAAAAATGAAACTTTGGGCCAGAGGATGGCTGAGCCTACTAGACAATCTTGGTCTTGGAAACACCTGATCAATAATCTTGGGAAATGATGGAAACTGCAGGTGAGGCTTCTTAAAATGCCGAACTTTCCTGGCAGCGTGAAAGCCGGAACAGCTATTTTTGGGCAAGATGGTAATGTGTAGTCATGTAACTAAAGGCGAATGTTGCAGGAAAATAACACCTTGCTGAAAACCTGCAGGCTCAGGTGAAAAAATAATCATAGAAGTTGAAAATTTTGAACCCTATTAACTCCCTAATCGGAGGAAAGACAGGGAGGACAAAAGCAGCCACCTCTGAGATTTGCTACCAAAGAGCCAAGCAGGATCAGACTTCATGGTGGTGTGGACCTGCCTCTGTAGCCACTGGACTGAGCCAGTCAGCTTGTACAAATGGGCTTCTGAATGCCAGTTTGAAAACTAGTCTGGCTTTCAAACATTTCTGCTTGCTCTCCTTTCTTTCATTATTATTGTTTTAAGTCAAAGATGTCATTTCTAGATGTTCTTGACTGATGCATACCCAGTGTTTTGCACGCTGTGCCTGGAGTCTCTGTGATTTTGCATGACAACAGGATTACATTTATACAATTAATTAACATTTGCTTGACCACTTTTATCCAATTTCTTTCTCTAGCACATAAAAGAGAACCTGACATAAATTTCTCTTTCAAAACAATTGACTTAGCAACTGCTGACCTTCTGTTCTGTCATTCTGAGGATTGATTGGATATTGTTGAATTGTTTCATTCTGCAGTAATTAAACATAAAATTAATTATGCTAGTAACCTATTATTTCTTTGAACCAAGGACTAAGTCATTTGTTTTTGCTTGGTTACTCTGTGAGTTTTGACATCAGATAGCAAAACCTTGCTGTTACAAACAAACTAAACAGTATAAAGGGAACAATTTAATAACCAAAATAAAATATAAAGACTTCTAATTTCCGTATGGCTGGCCTATTGCATTAGGTTAATATAATTTGATCTATAAATCTTTTAAACCTTATGATTTTGTAATTTAAACATTTCCTGGATGGCTAATCATGCAGGGAAAGAATAATAATAATAAAAATCCCCCTAACCTAAAACAAAACATGAGCCAAAAATATACCTCAAAAGTAGATTAAAAGATTAGATAGGAGGAGCATTTTTTGAGCACTTGGTGAGCCCTAGCATGTCTGAATATTTCTGGTGCTTGCTGCTTACACAAGTCTGTCTGCGTTCAGTCTGGTGCTGATGCAGAGTTTCCTTTGTTATGATGAAAGTGTTGTTAGATGTTTACATTGCTGGTATTTGGTGTAGAAAGGAACATCAGAATGACAAGTTGATATTATCAAAATGTATGTGCTCATAGACACCAAAATAGTATTTTGTGGTTTTCATTAGCGTGGCCCATATTAATTTAATTAACATGATTGAAAGTTATATCATACCATGAGGCAGATACCGAGCCCAAGCTTATTACTCCCCCATGGGCTGTAAAATGCTATGGCTGACAAAAGGGGTGAATGTTTGTATGTGTGCGTGTTTCTAGTTGCAAGTTCACCTGTGTTCTTTGCCCCAGAGCTGGTGGGGATGGCGTGATGATAATCATGAACAAGGCAGAATGTGGAAAAACAGAAATGGGTAACTATCCGGCTCCAGTGGCAGGTGAGCTTTTCCCAGGGCCATGTGCCAAGGTCCCTGTGAGGGATGGTTGTCCTCTTTCAGGGTCACCAGCAGCTTCCCAAGGCTCTGCCTCCATCACCAGCACAGCCTGGGAGGTTTTACAGTCTGTGTTGGAGCGCTGTAAACAAACCTTTGATGTTTGTGATTACCAGCACAAATCCTGGAGGTGGCCTCGAAGGTTGGCTCTTCATAACCCTGATTCCAGTTGCCACCAACAGGGCCACCATCAGTCAGGATCTGCTGCCATGCAGAAGGAAGGACATCAGGGGAAATGCTCCTATGCCTTTGTCCCCCTGTTGTTTTGGGCAGCTGCCTGATTTGCTTGTACCCAGAGTCAGCTCTGATGGAGTCCTGTAACACCTCCAGGTTGCTCTATGTCTGTTTCTTTGTTCCTCTTCTATTTCCTCTCAAATGATTTTTGCTGGCAGCCAGCTTTTCATGATGCTTGAATCTCTCTAAAGTACAGCTAAACTCCTGTGCTGTGACAAGACATACGTCAGAGATGTGGGAATCTTGAACATAAATGACTTTTTAATTGTATGACTCCACATAGCCCATTGCTGAAAGATGTGGTGGGCAGGAGAGAGCAATCCTTTACAGACTAAACACAGATACCAATATATGAGCCCTTTGTTCTTGCTCCCCTGCCCTAAGGCAAGCAATACACTCAGGTCTGTGGACATCAAGCCTAATTTGATCACACTTAGCCCAGTGAAACTATATTGACTTCCGTGGAGACACTGCTTTCCACTGATATAAATGAGAGCTAACTAGTTCTTGAGGCCAGTAGCTATTACCACTCAGGTTAAGAGCGGCATGCAGCAGTGACGGCTGCCTGTTCGTCATCAGTTGAGAAATGTCTGCTTTGTGGGCATGTCTTTCAAGGCTCATTTGTCACCTTTGTGTGGAGGAATTTTGGCCAATGAGTTGTGTTTCAAGTGTCTTAGCATTTCTGTGGGAATGGTTTGATTAAAGTCCTGCCATTAGCTCATAGTTCAAATGTGCAGTCTCACTGCCTGCAGGAGTAATGTGGAAAAATTTCTGAAGGATTCTGTTTCCTAATAATCTGGGTTTTTTTCAAGACTCTGACCTGTGCTTACTCCGGGTGAGATCAGTCATCCCTGTCTGTACTAAAGGGTCTTTGGTCCTCCCCAGGCTCTGTTGGCTCCCATCCGTTCCAGTCGCTGAGCTCCATCTGTGCGGATGCACCTTGCTCCCTGCTTTTTAACCTTAAAGCTTTATTTGTTGAAGATAGCCTGAGAGATGTTGTTACTCTATAACTCTCCATTTATGATTTTTCTATGGAAAAGCCTGTCCCAGAATCTTTGCTTGCAAACTCACTGTTATAATTTAATTCCATAAATCAGATTCTCAAGTTTTATCCTTACCAAGAGAATTGCAGGGAACTTTCTAGCATCATTTCTGGACATAGGTATCCATTTTTTTAGCTTGCTGTCTCCCGCAAGGAGCTGCAAGTCTCTTGAGATAGTTTAAACAATATTTTTTAGAGATGTGATGGATAGACGAAGAACATATTCTGCAGCTTTTGCATCTCCAGTCTCAAGATCCACCTCTCATGCTTAGAAAACCTTTTACATGACAATGCTTTGCAGCATGGGGCTGTGAAGTTCTACCTGTTGTTTTCCTAAATACTATAGCCCAGATAGTGCTGGTTTAGGTATCTTTCAGCCTCTGGCCTTGGCATCTTGAGGGGTATGACCCTGATGATCCCTTTTTCAGCCAACCAGCAGAGTATATAGAACTGAATGTTGTGCGTCCTTGTGCCCACCTGCCCCGCACACCCTGTTCCACACCAGTCTGCTCCAGCTGTGCATAAACAGCTCAGCAGTGAGTTATGCATTCCAGCTGACTATTGCTGATTATAAACCTGGAGTTATTTTTCATGGCCAGGCCTTCTGAAGCTGCTCTTGGTGTCTTACTTGATGATGGGAGGAAGAGAACATATTAGAAGTTTCCTCACAGGGAGTTAGTTGCTGCTCCTTATGGAGCCCTTATGGCTTTTAGCATAAAAGCCCTGACTCTGGGGCTGACCTGGCCCTGATTAGAGGGGGAAGCAAAACTTGAACCAAGGCACGCACATTGCTGAGGTCAGAAATGGAGGAGAATGAGATACAAAATAATTTTTAGCAAATATGGATCAAAGTTGGTCCAGGTAATAGTGCATTCAATTCAGTTCATGGACCTCTACAGCTAAATCTCAAAGGAAGTGTTTGAAACCAGCAAGAAGAAAAGGAATAGAGTCTACTAAGTGAAAAGTACCTCTTGTTTTCTCCATCTTCCTGAGTTTTATATGGCAAACTTCTGGGTATTTGGCAAGTGCCTGAAGGGGGACTTGGCGATATATCGTCTCCAACAGAAAGAGAGCGGACTGGGACAGAATTGCTGTTGCCCTACACTTCTGTTCTTCCCTGGCCAGTGATTTCTGACTACTGCTGGCCAGGCAAATCTTTGCACTTACCCTTTGGGGCTTTGTTTGTGCCACTGACTGAAGCTGGGACAAGGCAAGTAAAACTAACACAGGACAAAAGTGGTAGGAGAGCAGTAGTAATAGTAGGAGGAATGCTTGCAGAGTGAGCAAATAATGATTTCTGTGACTTTTCTAGCAGAAATTGGGAACTGATTTTTGTTGTTATTGGATAAATGATCGCAGGAAAATACTGGTTAGGATGACAGCTGAGTTTTATGTCAGACTGATAACTATGCATAAGCACTGAGATGAAATCATCCAGTGTTTAGACTTCTTTATTGTGCCATGTTACAACAGCTCAACCCTTTTCAGATCAGGTGTTTCGCTATCTTGCTTTCTAGATTGAGTTTGCTTGCTTGTACTGATGGGAATGTTGAAGGTTGTTTCTTCTAGCCTGATGTCTGGACCACTTAGGCAAGCAGCTGCTGCATCCTTCCTCATGGTTCTCGTGATGGAAAAGCCCATATTAAATTTTACTACACATGTTTATGGAGACGAGAAATGATGCCAGTCTATTCCCTTCTTGCTTTGTATTTAGTTTCTCACCGGTACTGGAAACTTTAGGAAAGAGGAACTACTTGGGCAGACCTGCTCTGAGAACAAAGCACCTGACGTTTCCCTCTGATAATGGGCAGCTCCAGGAAAAGTTAGCTCCAAATCAAAGAATCATGTCAATGGTGCTCCATAGCGGACAAAAAGAGACCTCAGTGTTACCATGTGGCGTTGATGTTTTCAGATTAAGATGGGAGGATTAAGGAATTTTACTCAGCAATTTGAGATGCTTTGTTAAGAATGGAGGAGATTTGAGCTGCTTTATTCTAAAACCACATGTTAGTGAGAAAGCAAACAGGCACTTAATCCTGACAGACAGCAGAACTTGACATCAGTTTGTCCCTAGAGAGGTGACCAGGAGTTCCCCGTGCCCAGCTAAAATGGTAATTTCTTCTTTTTTTAGGAGTCTTCTCTGAATCCTCACATTCAGGGCTGCACACCTCCATGTACTGTGCCTGACCACTGTCAGAACTTTGTGCTCCTCAAAACAGGATAACATTTAAAACCCCACACAGAAGGTGCCAAAATGGTTACTGAATAGGGCTAAAATATGTTCTAACTTAAGGTCATGTCTTTAGTCTTAAACAGGACCATGCCAAGAAAAAAAAAGGAGCTGATAATTTTCCTGTTTGGGACTTTGGCTGGTTTCCTGTAACAATAAAAATATAGAAGTCGACATACAGACAGCTGAGTATATACATGCTTGTATACTGCCCTCTGACACAAATGTTAATGTCTTATATAGATCTTCGAGGTTCTTTTAAACATCTAGTTACATTTTGAGGTCATGTCCTCAGAGGTCATTGATGTAAGCGAATTTGTTGAAAGAAACAAACAGCTCATTGAATTTGGTTTCCCATTTTAACATACATCAGTGAAATTAAATACGTGACGTTAGAATGTCTGGCAACAAACGCATTTTCTGATGTATAAAATTTGACTTTTCCGCTCTATGTTTATGTCATAGCTAATACACAAAGATAAAGTGCATATACTAGACTCTGCATATTTACTGAACTTTGGCAAGTCACTAAGAGTCAGTACTCAAATCAAATAAGAACCACCCGATATATAAAACACTCTTCTAAACTAATCTTATTATATTAAAAAGGAACTCTAGGTTGATACCAAGCCAATCAATAACTCATGCTTCCCACCGTTCAGCAAATATCAACTATCCCTTTCTAATCTTTGTGTTTTGCCACCATTGCAAACCTGTTGTGAAAAACTGCCCTCATGTATTACTTAAATAAACAGTGTAAATGCACCCAAACAAGAATAATCTCTGTACATGTTTATTTTCTTTGCAGGCACTGAGTATCAGGGCATCTTAGTTTTGTAAAGGGATCTACTCCAGGTAATTCAATTGATCTTCCAATTTGTTTATCCTCGATTTGTTGCTGGCAATATTTTTTTTTTTTTTGCATTATTCTGCTGTCACCTAGTAGCCTATACAGACCAATTTGAGTGAAAGGATTACTTATACTGGGAAAGAAGAGTTGGCTTTTTTAAAATGTTTCTAAAAGATCTCCCATCTTCCTCCCAAAACTGCATTTGTTTGGGAGTGGTCCATAACCTGTACAGGGCTGATTTAAAAGCGTTTTGCTCTCCCATATTTTCAGAGAGCAGTAGGAAAAAAAAGTTTAGGTGGCTAAGAGGCTTGGAAGTGGCTAGGAGGCAAAGGAAAACTTGACCTTCCTTTTAAATTATCATATGAAAATTAAATTGGTCATGTATAAATTCAAGAGTCTTATCGGTATCACCATTTATTCTTTGTTAACAGCATGGGAAATCTGGCAGTGGTGTAGCAGGATCTGAATAAGAGAATAACAATTTACTAATTCCCTTTTAAAGACTAACGGAGCTCCCAAACACAGTTTTGGCACCCTGCTTGATTCAGTTGCTTCATGCTTCTATGAAGGTTTATTGTCTATATAAGGATCAAATAAGGGGTAAGCTGAAATCAGAAACACAGTATTCATTCATTTAGCTCTGCTATAACAGAGTAAATTCAGGGTGACTCAAGGGACACAATGTCTTGTAAAACATATGTACTTAATATAAGTGTCATAAAATTTATTAAATTAAAAGCTAGGTTAAAAATAGGAAGAAAATTTATGCTGCTGTCTAAATCAGCAATAATTTCCCTTCGGCCTTTTGCTTTCCACCTAATATGGGTACTAGGTTTTGTTGGGTTTTTGTTTTGTTTTTTTCTTGTTTTTTAAATATTCAACTGGTAAAATCTTCAGTGTTCACAAGTGAATGCAAGTCGCTCTACTGGGTGAACTGGTATGTTAAATAAAGAAGAGGAGGTGTGGCCAGCTGGGAGGATATATTGCATCAGGGTTGACCACACATGAAAACCTGTAGGTATCCATTTATTATTTTGGAAGAAAGAGTCAGTTGCTCCAGGCCAACAGAGCACAATGGACAAAAAAATTTTTGGCCTTAAGGCTGACAAAACCAAAAATTTCCTTGTTATCTCTCCACAAAGATGCCCCATTGCTGGTGGGATGTCAGCCAGGAGCCTCTTTCCCTAGTGATCCAATCATGGGTTGTGTGAGAAGACCCTCTTACGTGAATGTTGAAGTGTTACTTGAACAAACGTTCCAGGGACTGTAAGACACCGAGAATCCCCTCCTGTCCTTGACAGATGTATCAGCAAAACCAAAGTGCTCAGATGAAGCCAATGTAATTATCCTGCAGTCCTGCAGAATGACAGCAGAATTTAGCTCCTTCGATCAAGACAACCATTTTCTATTAGAGATTCTGGGGAGGTGGGGTGGAAATAAAGCTTTGTGACCTAAATCCTCCTCTCTAACCTCTAAGAAATCAAAGTGATGCTGGCCATCCTTGACTCATGACACTAGCCAGACCATTCCTAACTGAGATCTTTGCAATGTTTGATCAATGGCGTAAGTTGTTATGGAAGGCCATGAAGAGCTTGTGTGTGACAGAAGGCCACCGTTTTTCCGTGTGTTTTTACACAACAGGATAACATAACCAGCCTCAATTCCCATCCCCTGTGTGCTATGAAGGCTTTCTTTTTTTCTGTATGCTCTTTAAACACTTCTGCGCCCAAATCTGTCACCCGTGACCTCATTAAGTTTCATTTAACCACACAGGGATGCCCATCAGGCCTAACCCCATCATTTCCTGAGGAATTTTCCCCTGATTTACTTAATAGCTCTCAAACACTAAGAGGCAGACCTCCGGGTGCTGTTCCCTGCACATGTTGGGTTACTGGCAACCATACTGTGTTTTAAATAAACACTGTTTTGCAGGCACACTTGTTTTGAAAAATAAACTTCTGGGCAGAAAGAGCTAGTTCACATCAGAGCCAGACTGGTAACGATTTGGCTTTCCCCAGCAGACGGGAAGAGGTCAGGCTTTTGGTTTTGGGGGGATGCAAGTGGGTAGGGAGGAAGAAGTCACTCTTCCTTAAATAGCACCTAGGATTTCACAGCCCCCAGGGAGAGGAAAAGCCTGAAACCAAAGTGGTGGCTCTTTACTGGGATGCTTTGGGAAGAGGGTATGGTAACAGCCCTGCAATGTGCCTCCAATGGGCATCTCATTCTCCATCTCCAGGGAGTGTGACTCTTCCTCACCCCTGTCTCCTGCTGGACACTTGTTGGTCCACAACCTTCATCCTCTTGTTAAAAGGCTTTTGGAAGAGTAAAGGCCACTGCCCTTACCCTGCCTATCCTGCCATCTTAGTTACCTATTCCTCTGCTCATTAAAAGGTTTCACTTCTGGGATGGGAACCATGAAAAACGAGGGAAGTTTATGTCCTCTTCGGTAAGACTATTCTGTGTGATTGAAAGTTTTATTTTCTTCCTAAACTGAGGATGTTTTTAGGGAGGCAAAAGTAGGAAGGTTCGTGTGCGTCCTCTGTTTCTTCTAGGACTCTCGATATGGTTATCACAAATCATTAGACACTGGGAATAACAAGACCCCTTTGACTGCAAGTCACGCAATGGGCTAACCAAGGGTGGATCTGGGCAGTGGTGGCAGCTTACTGGGACACCAGTGGGACAGGAAACCACAGGGTTGTTGCACTAATCTTAAGCTGGATCTGGCCTACTTGAGGTGGAGCTGCCCAGCCTGGAGGGAAGGCTGAGCAAAGCTGCGAAGTGGTGTTTACAAAATGGTTGTC
Organism: Rhagologus leucostigma; assembly: GCA_013397725.1. Classification (NCBI taxonomy): domain Eukaryota; kingdom Metazoa; phylum Chordata; class Aves; order Passeriformes; genus Rhagologus; species Rhagologus leucostigma. The sequence goes on along the minus strand of VZTD01004006.1, from coordinate 434,315 downwards.
TGAGAAGTATGAGATGAAGATCCTTCATGCTCAGTACAATTTTGTGCATACATATATACATCTATAAATATGTGTACGTGTGTTTGTTGCCCAGTGGTTTGCTGCCATTTAGGGGAAGGAAAGGTGCAACAGGGGTTAGGAGGTTCTACTTTGAGGACCACCATGGTGCCCTAGTGTTGTATCCTCTGATCTTCCACAAAAGACCCCAGGCTTGGTAGCACAGTGTGTAGCCAGTGAAATCACTGCAGGTATTTTACAGAGGGAAATATTTACCCCATGCAGTATCTTACACATTATGTGGCCTTCCTCTGAGAGAGCTCAGTTTGATCACCAGTTCTGAGCAGTACCTTGTCCTGACATTTGCAGAAGATGTATTTTAGAGCTGACCTTTCAGTCCTGCTGATAGGATCACAACATATTCACCGTCATCATGTTTGAGGCTATTTCCTTCTTTTTTCTCTACTACAGAGCTGGGCCACTGTGGTGGATAAATGGGAACCCTCCCCTATACACCACATTTTTGTCTTCTCTTAAATTATACAGACAACTTATGAGGTGAATGAGATGGATGACATTCAGTTATTTTCTTTCGTCATTCTCAACAGCCAGTATTGTCTAAAATTCCTACTAAAGTCATGCTCATGCTGCCGGGCTTTGGGAGGAAGTCTGGACTGGCAGTCCTGCTGAAACCAGGTGGATGGCATGGGTGCCTTTATGTTTTTCAGATCAGAGGCAGCATGTCAAAACAAGGTGTTCAAACTTCTGAAAAGACAATCCTTTGAGAGCCCTGGGGCCAGGCTACAATGTGAATCGTTTGTGGGAAGGGTCACCAATTAATTAGCAGTTTTATTTTTAAAAAAATTTAAACTGGCAGCCCTTCTGAAATTTAAGCACATTGTTCATGGTGTAATTATAGATGAAATATTAGAGAAGTGGACTAATTACACACAATGCACTTGAGCCCAATTAAAATAGCATCTGCAGTGAATGTAGGGGTATTCTCTTTCGCTAATAAGAAATACTTTCTTAACAACAGAAAATAAAATAGCTAAATTGGATATGCAGTTGAGATTATAAATATCCTATTAGCATATAAAATGAGGATTAACCTTATTTAATCACTGCTTGCTTGATCATCAGAAGTCATGTTTCACCTCTATAATGTAGCTGTAGCCTTTTTGAAGAAAAAAAAAGAAGCATATTAATAAATTTAGCTAATTAGGTGCTTTTTCTCATCTGCTCAATGGAGCTGGTGGAGCGATCCGGCTGCCCCTAAGCACTTGGCTCTTTCACATCTTAAAAGTTTAAGCTTATTTCTAGTAGACACCTATTGATGAAGATGCAGGGTTTATGCAGATTTGTATGTGGGGTTCTGGCCTGTATGGCTTGGTGGGTAATCATATCAAGGAGGACTTTGAACTGTGAAGCTGTTGGGGAGGAGAAAAAAGATGGTGATAAAGAAAAGGACTTAAACTGCAAGTTTTATCCTCTGCAAAATAATGTTCTGCCTTAAATATCACCATGTGAGGGCCCATTCTAATTTCAGTCACTCAGGAGGTTGAAGCAACTTGGTTTACCGTGAGTCTGTCACCGCTGGTGTCCCTGAGAGCCAGCTGGTGCTCAGAGGAGGCTGCGCTCCCGGCGTGGAGGGGAGAGGTGCTACCCGCCAGCTGGCGACTTGTCTGTGCGAAAACTGGGCAAGGGGGCTAGAGCAGCAAGTGAAGCAGTCTGACCTCCAATCTCTTCTATAAATATTCAGCTGATCCAGTATGCACAAAAGGACACAAGCTCTGAGCAAGAAGAAGGCTTTGAATCCATTATTTTGGAATATTTTCTGTCCATGTCCTGTAGGGAATGAGTCCTGCGGTATTACTGCTTGTTATATCTGAGGATTGCTTGGCAGATTTCAGAGCTGGCCTTATTTACAGAGCTGTTCTGCCTCTGGCTCCATCACACCATCCTTCTGTTGTGTCTGTGCGTGGCGGAAAATAGAAGTAAAGCAATGGTGGGGCGGGAGCAATCCTATGAAATATGGGCATAGTTTGATCTAACCCCATGCAGCTCTGCTCCCTGGTTGTGTACTGTTTCCATTAGTGCCTGTGTGTTTTCCTGGCATGAGGGCCAGTGGCTGATAGCTTGCAGAAGCTGAGTTTTAAATGTGCCTGTTGTCATATTCCCAGAGGAAAGGCTTAAGCAATACCATCGTCGCTGGGCTGAAGCAGAGTCCCGCAGCACTGATGGCACGTGTTCGAGGGCTGGTAGCTGTAATACAGGCTCGTGGCTCCTCGGCTAAAGGTGAATGTTACCCCCTGCGACTCGCCTTATTTCCAGCTACCATTTCAGCTTTGATTTCACTGTATGTGTTCAGTTTTGATCCAACTGTGGACCCAAACCCAACCAAAATGAGCCCAAGTCTAGTCTCTCAAAATAATTGATACTGCAACGCCTAAAATGAATGAAGTGATTTTCTCGGCAGTAGCAATTGTGAAAAGAAGGATAGAGGCACAGAAAGTCCCATATTTAATTGCAGCTCCTCTTTTGTGATTTGTCTCCACCAAGCTACGTAGAATCATCGGCTGCCTCTGTCCTGTCTCTAGGCAGAAGCGTGAATTTTCCCCTCGCTTCCACAAATACTAGTCAAGTGCACCGAGGGATGGTGGTTTTATTTATCGTATTCAAGGAGCCACAATTGGATGTTTCACAATAAACTGGGCTCAGCCTGTGATTTACAGTAATGGGGAAGAGCACTCTGCTGGCATGGCCCTGGTCTTGCCAAGTCTTGTGATAGTTGCAATGATTTTTCCTTACTGCCACAGAGCCTGAAGCAAAGTGTTCATAAGCATTTCAGCTTGCCTTTTTTT